>CAJQZJ010019163.1:2483102-2510710 GCA_907164525.1 Lophiomys imhausi | reverse complement strand
ATTTTATTTTTAAGTATCTCTAGGTATGATACCATTGGGAAGCATTACCTTTAAATTTGTATCAATATACAAAGATCTATTCAATTGTGGTTAAATATACTCTTAATTATGTATCAATATACCAAGATCAATGCCTATGTAGCCCAATATAATCTTAATATTACGTCCATATGCAAGGGTCAAGCCTTTCTCTTGGCATGAAAAAACCCCTTGCACCAACTGCAGACAGACTGCTGTCCAAAAAGGACAAAACTTGGTAGCAGGGAAGTCGACAGCCTAACTCTGCCAAGACAGGGTAGGTAAGTCCTTCTTAATCCCTGCTCTACAACAAATGTCTGTCAGAGAAACAGGACCCAAAGCCTGAAGATTGATGCTGGAATGTATGGAGAGAAAATGGAAACTGTCCAGGCAGTTATTGGTATGTTCTTTCTTAGTTTTGGAAGCTGCAGGCTCTGCACTTCCTATATAAGCAAATATATTTATCCCTCTCAGGTCTCTGAGGTGGTTGAAGAATAGACAGATAGAATCTTATAGTTAAATTTTGAACTGTTTAGGAATCAAGAGGGTGTTATAGATCTAAGAAGATACTCTTAAAAGTGTGTTGCAAGATAGTATGAATGTTGAGTCACATATAGACCTTTAAACTCATGGAGTTGGGTAGATAGTAGAATGTTAAAGTCAGGGGCCAAATAGGTATAAACTGGACATTGGGAAGGTATACTGGGCCAATTTACTCTCATAAATGTGGCATATTTATATCTATTGTTTTGTATAATACTTACTGTTATAAGAGAAGGAACCAGCTGTTGGACTGAAAGGGGAAACCTCTGGAGGGAAGAGGGTGGAAGGGCGGGTTAGGAAGGGGGAATAGGGAGGGGTTTGTTACTGAGATGTAACTTGAAGAAAAAAAAATAAAGTATTTATAAAAAAAAACAAAAAAAAATAAAAATATCTTTGACATTTCTTAAAAAAAAAAAAAAAAGAACCCATTGCAAAAAGTAAGATGGAGATCAACTAAGGAAGACACTTAAACCAGCCCCTGGCCTCCACATGCGCACACATACCTGTGCACATGCACCTGCACACATGCAGCAACAGATGCATACATATGTAGCAAATCATTAGACCTTATTAATTACTGAGCTCTCATTAATAATTAGTTATGAGAGACATCACTCTTGATACCAGACCTGTCCCGTGAAACCAACATCTGCTTCTACATTTATAGCAAACTTAAACTAGGCACAATTGCCCCGATTACCTGGGTAAATAATCAGGCAGTATCAACTATGCTGCATAGGAAGACATCACTGTATGGAACAAACAGCGTGATTTTCAGCTGAGTGCACATTCTGCTGCTTGCAGGTACGGACACTGGATCAAGCTCCTATCTGCTCAGATTCCATTTCCTCCTCTGCAAGATAAATGCACAAAAGCACTAGATGGTCAGAGAAACAGTATGTAGTAGGCATGCTGCAAATTGCAACTTACTACTAGTGGCAGCAGTATTCTAATAAAAAAGGAAGACTAACACAGCTAGGCTTCTGTAGATGTTCCTTCCCCTGGATAAACTTCCTGAAATCCAGTCAATGCTGTGTCAACCAGCACTTTTCTGAGCAAACACTTTCGCCTGCAACCGAATATAAACCAGCTTCTCTCCTCTCTCTGCAGACCCTCTAATTATCTCTGCTGTTTACAGCATCCAGCCCCTGTGCTACCAAATTCTCCATTATTCTGACAGCCAACACAGTAGACCTGTTAGAACTCAGCACAACTTCTGCCTAAGGCAGGAACTTTGCGAGACCACAAATCGTCTTGGTATTAAAAGTCGGTGCATAAGAACTGCCCTTAGCTTTTGCGCTAAATTGCTAGTTTGAAGACGTTCATTGCAGTATATTGTATTTCCACTATATTTTGCTCTAATAGACTTCGTGGTAAAGTGTATAAGAAGAGTTCTAGAGCCTGAGGTAGCACATAGCCAACTCTCCCTCCTCATTTTATGTATTTTTTCCATTTTTTGTATGTCACCTTATATTGTTTTGTTGCTCCACATACATAAAACAACCTGGCAGTCATAGAACAATGCCCAGCAGTTAGTTGCGGGCACATATTGACTTTACTGTTAAAAGTTGAAACAATCAAGCTAAAGATTCTGTGGTGTACTTTTCTGCTACTTGCGTGACTTTAATTTTAAAAGGGATGGAAAACATCCCTTCAGAGTGTAATAGCACCTGCATCAACATCGGTTCATTTCTCTTCTTTTACACTGTCTGCCTAGCACCAGCTGACAGCTAGAAGAAGGTGGAGAAAGTATTTGCCCTGCATTTCAATCTTCGTGCCTTCCAGCCCTGGCTCTTGGATCCAGAGTTGGCCACAGGCTGAGTATTGCCAGCGCAGGTTGATGTGACTTGGTTTCGGTGCGATCTGCCATCGTTTTGTCCTTCTTGGTGGCGTGACACCTTGTTTTTATCCATGGCATTGGAGGTTAAGGGAAAGAAAAGATGTGTCCTGCTTGTCTTAATGTAGCGTATATTCTCATGAGACTCTGAAAGGTTAAATAACCATGCAAATATACATAAAAATATCATCCACGACAACAGTACCTAAAGACTTTTATCCTCAGGATTGTGAAGAAATGTACAATCAGGAATAGCTTGGTTGTGGGAGCAAACGGGAAAACACACATTGTTTTCTTCAGTAGGCTCAGATTCAACATAGGATGCTTTTGCAATCAAATTTGTGGGGAGCTCTCCTATGCCAGGCAGTTCTTGAGTTTTCTACAAGCACTGCCTAGAGGACATATAGGGTAGCTCAGTTCTGACACTGTGCCAAGAGACAGCATCAGCTCTCACAGGTTTAAGAGTCAAATTCCCAAGACTGCACCCATATCCAACATCAATTTCAAGCCCAAACATCCCTATGATTACCTCCCTTGAGTTGGTTATTGTTGGAAGAGTGAGTAGAACCAGGGAAAACCTGTCTTGTGCATTTACTCATACAGTACTCAACAGGAAGACAGAGAGATGCACGGGGAAGATTAGAGTGGACAGAAATGTGAAGCTTTGCAGTCTTCCTAGTATATTGCCTCCCATGAGAATATTTCTTAGGCATCGTGGAATTCTCTGAAGCTTATACCTTGGGGTTTTCCTGAGTCCTTCATTCTGAAGGTTTGATTAAATGAGTCATTTATTTTTCATGATTGAGCAAAATTTTTGCACTTCTTTCCTCTATAGAGGTTAAGAGCATGGGTCTAAAAGTTTCCACCCTCCAATCAAGCGATTCATTTCTCTGGTCAACAACCACTGTGGTGAGACAATGTAAAAGATCCCAGGTGCCTTGGTATCACTGGTATACAAAATAACATATCACATGTCTGTAGGTTGCCATTTTGTTCTAATGACAGTTTCCTTTGCCTGACAGAAGCTTTTCAGTTTCACGAGGTCCCATTTATTGATTGTTGGCCTTAGAGCTGAGCTGTTGGTGTTCTGTTCAGGAAGTTGTCCACCTGTGCCAATGACTTCGAGGATTTCCCCCACTTTCTCTTCTATTAGATTTAGTGTGTCAGGCTTTATGTTAAGGTCTTTGATCCACTTGGACTTAAGTTTTGTGCAAGGTGGAATAATATTCATAATTTATATAGAACTCAAGAAAGTAAACACCAAGAAACCAAATAATCCAATCAAAAAAAAATGGGGAACAGAGCTAAACCTAGAATTCACAAAGAAGGAATATCTAATGGTCAAGAGACACTCAAAGAAATACTCAGCATCCTTAATAATCAGAGAAATGAAACTCAAGACTACCCTGAGATTTCATCTCACACCTGTGAGAATGACTAAGATCAAAAACTCGAATGACAGCACATGCTGGCGAGGTTGTGGAGAAAGGGGAACACTCCTCCATTGCTGGTGGGAGTACAAACTTGTACAACCACTATGGAAATCAGTATGGAAATCTTAGAAAACTTGAAATAGCTCTACTTCAAGACCCAGTCATACAACTTCTAGGTATTCATCCAAAGGTTTCCTCACCAATCCACAAGGACATCTCCTCAACTATGTTCATAGCAGCTTTATTTGTAATAGCTAGAAACTGGAAACAACCCAGACATTACTCAACTGAAGAATGGATGAAAAAAAAAAAGGAAAACTGGTACATTTTACACAATGGAATACTACTCAGCTCTCAGAAACAATGAAATCATGCAATTTTCAGCCAAATGGAGGGAAGTAGAAAAGCTCGTCCTGAGTAGTGAGCTAACCCAGACTCAGAAAGATGCACATGGCATCTATTCACTTATAATTGGATTTTAGCCATGGAGTGCAGGATAACTATCCTACAACCAATGCACCAAAAGGAACAGGAACATAGACCTTGCTACCCGTTGGTGGGACACTTTGCCCTAATAGAGTTGCCATATAGACCCCCAGTGCAAGAGAAAGCTCTTATCATTCAATATGACTGTTGAACTGAGGGGGGCTGATATGTAGTGGCAACCTATTCCAGAGGAGTAGGATAGGTGGGAGGGGGGAGAGGATGGGAGGGTAGGATTGGGAGGGGTGCAGAGAGGGGACTGTGATGGAGATGTATCTTGAAGTAATAAATAAACCACCACCAAAACAACAACAAAAATATCACCTAAGAGATTCCAAGGATATTAGGTAAAAGCTGTGTGCCAAGATGCTGGGCAAGGATCAAAATAAACATGTCTTATTGCATCACAGTTCCACAAGGTGCCAGGGAAGATCTCTAACAAGAAATGACAAGGATGAAAGATGACGGAACTGAATGAGACATGGAAAAATGGGACTAATTTTAGGAAAATCCCTAGGAAGTGTTTGACAAGGAAGTAGCAGAAGCAAGGAGGCGAATAAAAGGCAGAGCTGGAATGGTGTACAGGGATAAAGGTAGGTGTGTTTTGACTATGATGACATGGGATGGGGGGGTTGCTTATTTTTAGACAACAGGAATAAGATGTCAGTAGAGGACTCACTGGATACGTATCCGAAGATCCCTCTTCTCCCATGTTCTATACTAAGAATGAATAGGAAGAAAACAGGAATTGAAGTTGGTGAAGGAATGTTGAGAAGAGATCAGAGGTTTAAAAAAAAAGACAATTCTTAATAAAATGAAGGGTTTATTGAAAGAAAGGTGTGGAAGAAATTATTTCAAGGTGATTTCCAGGTGTGCTTACTATATTAGAGAAGAACAATGATGAGATGTGAACGTAAGCAACAAGTGCCTGGAAACACACCTTTTGAGACAGAAAATACTAGAAGGAAGAGATTTTGAAGACTATCAAGTATTTAATTCTAGGCCTTTCAGTGTATTTTTCAGTTATGAATAGTCATAATCAACTACAACTAAAGGAAGACTTATAGGAAGAGTACTTGATTCCTCAAAAGTTGAGGAAGAAATGACACACAGGAAAAGTGTGAGAGTCACACAGAAAATGAGCATCTATAATTGTCTGATCTACTGAGATCAGCAACTTCCAGTCTTCCTTCTCCCAAATGCAAGTATCAAATTTGAAAGAAGAATCTGATTGGTCCAGATTGGGGAGAAAGCCTATCATCTGCTAATCAACAAAGCACAAGGAAGCATGGCTTCCCAGTATTCCTATGGCCACCATGGCATTGGCCAGATGGTTTGGTGATACTTCTTAGAGAAGGTTGTGGTTTGCAAAATGGTGAGACATCTCAATTATCTCTTGTATACATGAGATTTCTTTTGACCTTTGCAATTGCCCCCTGAGATCAATGCTGTTACAATCATGTTATGGATAAGGACATTAAGCCCAAAGAAGTTACTCAACCTTCAAGTCCACACAGTTAATGGATGGTGGAGTTATGAGTTAAACATTTGTCTGCAATGCCCAGTGGATTCAGTCTATATTCACAGCTTCTCACAGTGTGCTTTCCCAGCCGTGGCCTTATTCTACAGTGTGCTGAGCACCCCAGAGGAGGGAAGGGAGCTTTGGTTAAGCTTAATTACGTTCCACTAGATTCATCAGGCTTCTGGAATCTAAGATTTATGCCTTTGCACAGATGGTTAACATGGTGATTAAAAGTGCTTCAGCCCAGAGTTAAATGTGAGGTTTGGGAAGGATTGTGATCACTTCTCTTTGAAAGCTTGGCCAACAAGGGGACAGCACCATTCCCTTAGAAGACCAAATGAAAGTGCGTGTCTCCTTCAGAAACTGTCCTGTAACTGATAAACAGGTCTTTACCCAAGTGCTGGAGAGATAGCTGAGATTCATCTTGACTGAAGAAGAGAGAATGGAAATATCTCCATTGGCATAAGAAGGGAGAAATTGGATTTGGAATACCAACCATCACACACCACAGTCCCTTTTTGTAAAGAACTCAGCATGCATAAAGGATGCTGACCAGACTTCCAGGAAGAAAAGAAAAAGTGTCTGAAACCCTACACTTTCCAAAACACAGAGTGTCTTCAAATTCAAAATAAGAAGAGACACTTCAGTATTTGATATGTTATCCATGTTAATTTCCAAGATAACAGAGAAAGCTTAACTCTTGAATCCTGGATATCTTTATTCAAGACTTGTAAAATTTTAACTTTACAAATTTCTCTGGGTTTTTTTTTTTTCAGTTTCGTCTACAAGAATATAAGCTTTGTAAGTGCTGGGATTTTGCCATGTTCATTGCTGTTTCAAGGTCAAGACTCGTATACAAACAAGCGTCATCTCTGGAGAGTACATGGGGTGCAATAGAAAGACAGGATGTTGCTGGATACAGAACCTAAAAAGCTACCCAAAGCAAAGAAATATTATTTTATAAGTTTTATCTCCATTGTGTTCATTTTAGCGGGGTCCCTTTTATGGGGAAGAAGTGGAATATTAAACAAAAACAAAACAAAACAAAAACAAGGGCATATAAGTAAATCTCTACATAAATGATTACAGCCTCAAATCAACCCAAGCCTCTAACCTGTTCCCAGCGGCTCCAGGTGCCTCGTAGGTGACCAGTCCTCTATGATCTAACAGCAAATTAAATCCTTCTAGCCTGCTATCTCACCTACTTCCCTCCTGATACTTCTGTTGTGCACTGAGAAAGTCTAAAATGGTATCATATGCTGAGGGATATTGAGACCAAGTCCCTCTCTTTCCAAAGAAGTACAAGATTACATCCTTGCTGAAAGTTGGTGAGCAAATAGTTAAGGGCAGTGCCAAAGGCAAAGGAAGAGACAGAGCCATCCAGAACCATTTACACCCAGGACTGTTTCCCAAGCTTGCCGCCCCTGGTTTGGTGGTAACTCTGCTCCTCACTTCTATAACCGAAGCACCTCCAGACCTGCTTGCCTCACCCAGAGAAGTCTTACTTACCCTCTAACAGCTGGTTCAATTTCCAGAGCCTGAGTGGGTGCAGCTGAACTGAACTGAACTGTCAATCTTCTTCAAGTCAGATACCCAGGAGATGAGAAGCCACTGGTTAAAAAACCTGAAAAGAGTTATTAAGTTTACATACAGGCAAAAAAAAAAAAAATTCCCAGAAATAAGTTTCAACTAGAGCCCTCATTTAAAACACCAAACAAACAAAGCCACAACAACAATAACAACAACAAAAATGGGACCAGAAAGATGGTTCAGCTGGCAAAAGCACTTTCTGCAAAGCCTAAGGGCCAGGGTTCGATTCCTGGAACCCACATGAACACGGAAGGAAAAAACTGACTCCATCAAGTTATGCTTTGACCTCCACATGTGAACCTTGGCACATGTGCCCACACACATGTCACACACGTGCAAGACAGTAATAAATTTTAAAATATTTTCATAACAATTGCAACTATGAAAGAATACAGAATTTATATGACATAAAATATTGACTCTCACATTCTATCTCAAATTCATTGCTCTGGGGGAATTCCCTGATGACTGGCCTACTTAGTAAGAAATGTTAATGTTAGTGGATGATTCTCAACCTGAGAAGTCCCTGGACCAGCAGTGTCTGAGAAAGAAAAAAACAACTCATATTCTTCAGCCCTCTAAGCTCTTCTTCGGAATCAGAGATAATTTCAGGAGGTGGGCCCAGCAAGTTGTGCCTAACAGGATTGCTAGGAGTTGTCACTATATACTGAAGTTTGAACCACTACCCAAGCCAGTTTCCCTTGGGCAGAAAATTAAATGCTGGCCTAATAAATTAAATGATACCTTAACTTCCCCAAAGAATAAATGCTGACTTCTGAGAATGAGCTTTAAAAGACACAGTGTGGATAATGCTGAACTGACCAAACAGAAAGAGAAATTTAAGCAACACCATGCAATCACATGGGCCTAAAATCAGAATTTTCTGCTGTATTACATCTGAACCATTGAAGCTATAAAGTCATTTCCAACCTATGACTGAAAGCATGCAGTAAAACTGAAAAAGGCAAAAGGCAGCTAGATGTACAAAACAGGAGAAAATGCTTGCTCAACTTTCTCTCTGTCTCTGTCTGCATCTCTCTCTCTCACATTCTCTCTCTCTGCAAGTTTCTAGATGTATCAGTGGACAGCAATCAGGTCTTTCTCAGTTCCTTGACCAACCAATGTTAAAACTCGATTTTTAACCACAGAACCTTTCTGTGAAGCATCCAGGTCTGACCTCCAAAAGAATACTGCTGGCCCAGGGCTGTGGCCTTCATCAGTGGCCTGGAGGCTCTCCAGCATTGCCAGGAAACCCTAAAAACGGGGCAAAAGCTGGTGGAAGCTTCCTGTTGTAAATATTATTTCCTTCTTAATACTTGTCATCTCAACTGTGGAGAAAAAAATCTCAGGATTATCAGTGTCATGAAAACAGAAGAGCATCGTAAGCTGGGCTCAGCCACGGTCACCAGACTCCATTTGAAAAGACTGGCATACCTAATGTTTAGAAATACACTAAACAGGTAAAGAGAGACAGACAGAGAGACAGAGACAAGCAGAGACAGAGAGACAGAGAGACAGAGACAAGCAGAGACAGAGAGACAGATGTGGGAAGGGAAGAGGAAGTAAAATGGGGAGAAAAAGAGAGAACTCTGGCATATCCAAATGCTCAATAGTTTTCATCTGTTGACACCTGAGTACACTGACTCTTGTCACTCAGGGCCCAAGGCACTCCTTCTTTTCCCACAGTGACCCTGCCACTTCTGCAGATGGTTCACATGGCAGAGTGCAGGGTTGTGTCCCTTCAGCAAACTTCTTTACAGTAGAGGGGCAAACAGGGTTTCACATACTTTCCCGTTTCTCAACAGAGCCAGGAGTATCACCCTCCCCCTGCCCCCATTTTTGTTTTCGTCTTCATTCTCATGGGGTGTGTGTGTGTGTGTGTGTGTGTGTGTGTGTGTGTGTGTGTGTGTGGAATGTCTGGAGATGTTTAGAAAAGGAAAATAGCTTAATTAGAAGCAGGGAATCATCAGAAAGTTACACAGGCCTCAATTTGCCTTGCATTCTCTTCTGTCTCCACCACGCATTTGAGAAGTTTGAATGTCTTCTGTCAATTCGGGAGCTCATAAGGGGAAAATTTCACGTGTGCACACCCTTTTAGTCTTATGTTTTCTGCCCATTTCCTTAAGGAAGATGCCCTGGGGTGATTTCATTTTGGAGTTATTGTGTTGAGAAGGGTATTTGGGTTTAAGGTTTTCAGATGAGACTTAGGTTTTTTTTGGTTGACCCTTGACACGACCTTTAACGGGAAATGCCTCCAGAGAAGGAAGTCAGCTTATTCATCTCTATGACCCCTGCACCCGTCATCACAGGGCTGGGCACAAAGTGGACACTCAGAAAGTTTATTGAGTCAACGTAGGTTGAATGTCACAACCCCAGACTTTCATTTGCCATCTGTAAGAGATAATGACGGTAATCCACACTGGACTAGATTGTGTCCTTCACGCTTTCGTCCAGTGCTTTGAAATTAGCTCGAGAAAGAATGGTGATGCCTGAAAAATTAGAATGACGGGGATGGGTGTTAGTTTTGAACTCTGTCCTCTTCTATATCAGTGTTCCCCCCTTAAGGCATATCCACTCTCAAGAAACTTCAACACTGGGTTCTAGATGAAAAAGCATTTTGCTAAAAAAGCAACCAGTTAATTGGGTAAAATAAAAACAGCCTCTTAGAAAGCACCAGGCTTAGAAAGCACCAGGTATCTGAGTAAAGGATTTAATTTGCAAACTGATAACAGGGAAAGTCTATATAAGGCTAGAGGATTTTCTCACCCTTGGAAAGTATCCCAGAGGTCAAATGAGTCCCAGCACAGGCCCTAAGTGCATTTGTACAATCATATGCCTCGGAGCAGAACTGTACAAATCCCTAAAGCAGGACAGTTTTCTATAAACTGTCAGGTCTTTCTGAAGAACAAACAGGTAGAATCCCCTACCCACAGCTATCCTTTCCACACCCCCTTGCCACTGTGTTCTAAAGACCCTAAGAGTGTTTGCCACTAATAGACTGGATGTGGCTCTCTGTGAATGATGTAGATCACTTCACTTGTGATTAACAAGAGCACATTGTTTCTTATATATATATAACGAAGGGGAGAGAAAGACCCATGAGAAATGTCTCTTACAAGTCAGTAATTTAGTCTTCATTTGAGTGTTGTCAGGATTCCTGATGGACTCGAAACATCGTTGCCACCGCCACCTGGAAACTTGCTGGGAATCCTTTTCAACCTCACACAGTTAAATTGGCCCAGCATTACAATGGAACACTGAGTCTTCAGAACAACTCCCTGTATTTTGCTCCTCATCACTCAGGGCAGAAATGGTCTTAGATTACTGATTGAAAGTAGCATCCACAAGAAAGGGAGGAAAGAAAATATTTAGGGACGAGAGAGCTCACGTTTCAAGTTAAAAGATAATAAGAAAACCTTGTTTTCATTTCGTGATTCTGGGATGTATTCCACCAGACTGGACATGGCCTTACCACGGTCTGCTGTTGACACTGCCTCACACAGAGAGGGCAGCAAGAGCAACGATGAAGGTTCTGCTGGGATATGGAAGAGCAAGACAGGGAAGGCTGGCAGGAGAGAGCCGGTCAGGGAGGCAGAAAGGAGGACAGCGCTGGGAGAAGACTTGAGAAATTAGAACAGGAGCTCGGAGCACTCGAGAGAGCAGGGGAAATGACAGCTGAAATTAGAGCAGGAGCTAAGAGAAGTGAGGAGAAGGGGATGACACCAGCAACTAGGAAATTTAAGGCAGGCAGAAACTACTGAGGCAAGTGGCCAGGAAAAAAAGAAGGCCCAGAACTGGTGTGCGACTGGGAAACATGCCCTGCTGTAGATCACAAGATTAAAAAACGTGTTTGTAATTCTGAAATGACTCCGAAAGGGGGAATGGAATGCACCCCGACAATCAATATTAAATTTTATGCCTGCTGCACCCTTCAAAAGTCACAAGAAGACATTGATTCAAGTAAGTGTCGCGTTTCTTAAATGACCTTTGGTGATAGTCTTAACAGTTTTGCAATGGAGATGAGTGGAAACCACAGTGTGATTTCCTGCAGTGGCTGGCAGCCTCCAGAATGGCCTCTCTGGCCATTGTGGTTGTGTGGAAGGGGTGGGCTGGCAGTGGGAAGAGCTGTTTTCTGTCCAACGTACATGTGGAAGGCCTGGGGATTGTGGGTTTTGGTTGAAGCTAGGATCTTTGGGAAGTGGACAGCCATGCCGGCTGTTTGAGTGGCTTGGAAGAACTTTATAAGCTATGTTTTGCGGCCTGTTCAACAAGTAGAAAATATCTGATTCTAATGGCATGGTTTGGAAAATTTGAAGGTGGGTTTCCCACATAAGGAGGCCTTTGTAGAACTGGCCAATCAGGAGTCTGGCATTGCAGGGGTTTTACTGACATCTTATGTCACACAGGCAAATGCTCATACTGGGTCAGAAACCGCCTGCAATTGGTACAAGGCCCAGTGTAAGTAGAACTGGCCTTGTGTAGGAACAGATTTGTGTCTGAGTCTGAGCGCCTGAAGCATGTGGTGTGTTCGTGCTCTGTTTTCCTGTAACCCAGAGACAGAGCTCAGGTTTCAGGCTGAGAGTACACGTACACTCTCTGTTAGCTTAGATGTCTGGATGTATGGCTGACTTGCTCTTTTGCTGCTGATGCACCTTGCTTGCCCAATTCCTGGCTCTTAGATGCTTCCAGTCTAGGAAGCTAGTGTCAGGCATGATTCTTTCTCAACTGGATTCTAGTTCTTGGAGTTTGGTGATTCTAATTTTGATTGATTGCCTGGATTTCAGTTTCTTGATGATGCTGCTACACTTGGAAGTCTTTCTCATCACCATGCCTGGGCGCAGCCACTCTTCCCTGCAAGAGTCCTTTGAGCAGTATCATGATGAGACAAAATCCTCTGAAGCCCCTATTTCCAAGGCTCCATTGATGAGCACGTATTCACATGTTACTGAACTGGTGTTCAACAGAATCTTTCTCCCACTGGGTCTTGACTTCAGAATATAAGCAGTTATGGGCCTCATCAATTCTAGAAACTCCCTCACTCATTCAATAGGTGCTAACTGGGCAGATGTGACATCTAGGCAGTGTGCTAGCACAGAAAGCATGCAAACGGATAGCTCAGCAACCCGGAACGGCACTTGGTTTGAGCTATGTGCACACTCCTCTCCTAACAATGAATCTGGAAACCAAGGACACTCCCACCTGTGTCCAGATGCATGCATGCCTGCTCTTTAAACAATGAAAGTAAGTCACTCCTCTTTACAACTGCTTGGTAATTGCCTCTTTCTACTAAACATATGCCAAGATGTATCCAGGTTCCAAAATCAAAGTATATCTTCTGAGTGAACTTTTATGGGGAATTTCTTCTTATATCTTATGACTTCACATAATAGGGCATAGATATGATTAAAATCAGATGCATCATAGGAAAGGACGTGTATAATAAAGAAAAGCTGATCTAATTCAAGACTGTCAATCAAGCAGAGAAACACCCACACTAAACGCCTAACAACCACCTCCTCCTTTCCTGGGACCCCATAGTGTGAAGTCCCAAACAGTATCCAGGGCCAGTGAGTACCCTCTCACTCAGGTTGCCCACTGTTTCTCTTCACAGCATGTACAAAACTTGTGTTTTCTCTTTGCTCTCAATAAAACTTCTTGGTGCCTTGCTTTTTCTGAGTGAATCTTCCCAATTCTTCAATAATACACCAAGAACCTGAAAAAAAAAAAACAAAAACAAAAAAGGTTTACACAGCAACCGCAGATAACATTAGGCACTATTCAACTTCTCTTTGCTCAGCTGACTTTTATGTACTTGAACATGGGTTGAGCATGAGCCTTGAGTCAGAGTGCCTATCTAAGTAGTCAACGAAGAAGACATATCAGTGATAAAAAGAAAGCCCAGGTTTTCCAGATTGTGTGTTTGATGAGAGAGAAGAAGTAAACACACAAACCAATAAATATCACAGGTCAGAAGTTGATGCTCTGAGCAGACATGGGGGAAAAAGAAGCATGGACACTGGAGACTGTATTTTCTCTAAGAAAGTCTTCAGATACTGCTTCTCTTAGAGACATATTTTACGAAGTGATGGAACAAGTTATGCACTTGGACAGAGGATTGTACCAGTAAGGGGAAACAGAACACTCACAGAGTTAAAAACACTGAGTTTGTCTAGAGACACATAAGAGGCCCTGAAATTTAACACAGCGTAAGTGAAAGTTAGTGAAGAAAATGAGGTTGAAACAGTAGAGCTACCACAATGACTTTAGATCAGTGGGTTCTCAGACCATCAGCAAACACAGGTATTTACATTACAACTAATACTGGTAGCAAAATTACAGTTACGAAGTAGCAATAAAGATAATTTTATGGTTGGGAGTCACCACATGAGGAGTTATATTAAAGGGTCGCAGCATTAGGAAGGTTGAGAATCGTTGCTTCAGACTTTATTGGAGGGCCCTAAACAGAAGACTAACGTGAATACTGTTTTCAATGGCTGCTATGTAGATTCTTGGGAGGAAAGGATGACCAGGTAGAAGACCACAATTGTGGTCCAGGAAGAAAATAATGATGCAGAACAAGATAGTGTAGTTGAATAGAAGGAATCAGATTATTTCAAAGGTAGACAGCATTGGCTGAGAGATTAGAGCATGGCACTAAGAACAGAGAACGTTTACATTGTCTTTTCCTGGGCAACTAGACAGATGAAGTTGCTGTATAGTGAGATAAAAGCAAACACCAGAAGACCCTGGATGCCAGGTTTGGGGTTGGACATCTGGAATTCCAGCATCCAAGATGCAAAGCAGGACCACTATATGTTCCAGGCTAGCATGGCTAACATAGTGAATTCAGGACAGCATAGTAACACTCTATCAGAAGAAAGAAAGAAGGAAAGAAAGAAAGGAAGAAAGAAAGAAAGAAAAAAGAAAGAAAGAAAATTTTACAAAAAGGAGAAAGAATAAAATGAAAGACAAGAGAGTAAAGAAAAAAGAAAAGAAGGAAGAGAAGGAAGAAAGGCCCTCAAACTCAAAATGTATAAATCTGGGCTTTCAGTAAGAATGGTGTTCATGACTTCTGAATGGTTTCTATAATGTAGATTTAAAGTTCCTATTTGAGTGCTCACAGAGATTCACATCCATACCCAATATCTAGAGTGGAGGATAGAGGTCTAGGCTCAAGATGCTACTTTGGAATTATCAACATTTAAATGTCATTTAAAGCTAGAGTCAGGAAGCTCCCTCCCCTAAAAGGGCATAAAGAATATGAGTCAAAGATAAATTGTTGCACGCTGATAAGTAAGTGTTAGGTGCATGAGGAGGGGACAGCAGTGAGATCCAAGATGCATCCGGGGATGCAGGAAAACCAAAAGAAGGCTGAATCTGGATGTTGAGAGAAGGAAAAGTTTTGAGATAGCAGTTACATCTAAAAATTATAGAACTATCTGTAAATTTGATAATGTGAGCCTCATGAGTAACCTTGGCATAACCTTTTTCAGGAATGAGGTGAGATGTGGGAAGTTGCTTTGAGGAACTCAATAAGGCTAGCCCAGAGGAGTTGGAACATGCCTCTAGGTGGAAACAGGAACGGGATAAAGAAAGAGTGGTGAACATGGGAATCAGGACATAATGTATAAAAGTAAACTGGCACTGTGGGAATAGGAAACTGTCGGAACCATCCTTGAATATGCAGAAAAGGATGAAAAGCAACGCCCAGGACATGAGTTTAACTTGGGAATGTAGGCTGATGACTCAGTAAGAGGAGCAGACTGGCAATATAGTCAGTGATACAGGGACAGCTGTGTACAAAGCCTTCCCTTATTGCTTCCATTTTTCCTATTAATTAAGCTGGCAGTTTTGTAAGTGAATCCCTGAGGATGACGTGGAGATGTTAATGATTCAGGAGAGCTGTTCTGAAGTAAGACTGGAAATAGATGAACAGTAGGCAAGTCTAGGAAGTTTCATTGGCCACTTCTCAGCATCTCCCTTTGCAGCTAGTATCTGCCTGTGTGGAGGCGGCCTGCTGGAGATTGTCCAGCACCTTTCCCCCATCAGACAGGCCACGTCCTTGAGTTTGCATAGCTACTTCCACTTGGTTCTCCCGTGACGTCATCAGTGTGATCAGTGTACTCTTGCTGCCTTCTACATACTCGTGATAAAGTTATTTTGGCTTTTCTTCATCCTCTCACAATCATGCCTAATATGAGCTCAAGTGGAGAGAGCCACATTTTTACAATGCATCTCTCCCGAAGCCTCATACAATGCTTTAAATAGAACATGCATAGAGGAGGAAACCCTGAGTGAATGTGTAAAGGGTGGCTGAAATACTGATGGGATGTGTACTGTTATTGACAAGGACCTCAATACCTCACACCCATGGGGATTGCTAAAGCCTTCCCCAAGCCAGGCTAAGGGAATTGGCAAAGCCTTTCTCTGGTGGAAGTGTGAATGCTGACAGTATATAGAAAGCATTGACTGTGACTTCCTCCTCCTGGATGTTTGCACCCTGAGGCTGCTTCCCTACAGAGTCCTCCTACCAAACTAACTCCTCCTCCCTGTGTGATAAGTAATGGTTTGCTGAAGCTTGAGGTTGTTGTGTGCTGATGGGACTCTATCAGAGAGCACATGGCCCACTCAACCCCAGCTTTTCTGTACCTGTGTCTGTGTGTCTGACCTTTCTTCCTTCACTTATCACCCCAGTCAGATTTTCCCTCTCTCCTTGTTTGGTGGAAATGAATGCCTTAGCCCCTACTCAGTTTCCTTTGGATGCACCAGCACTGGTAGATTCACTGCCCAGAAAAGAAGCCACCTCAGTTTGTTAGAGGAGCAACAGCAAACAGAATGACTAAATATGAGGAAATTCAGAAAACATCCTCCATGGCTTTGCAAAGAGGCAAAAATGTCAAGTCAGCTCCACTCTAAAGCCATTTGGAGACATTTGCAACAATGAATGCATGATTAAGTTTACTGTTTAGTAAATAGTTTGCAGACATTACCCAAGAAAGAGTTATGGCAGCAGTTTACAAATAATTGTATTAGGCAGACTGCAATGCAAAGGCAGAACAAACAACTTGCCAGTTCCTTGGAATGTTTGCAAACATATTCTGGGAGAAAATAGAATGAGAAAAGCAGGAGGCTCTGGAAAGGGATGTTGTCAGAGGCTGCTATGAGGAGGCTCCAAGAGTGTGTGACCAAGAGAGTGAAGTGTTAGTGAAGGGTGTTTATTTCTGCTTTGCCTTCAAGACAGAATTTGGCACAGATTTTAGAGAAGGAAAAGGGGGTATGATTGAGGGATTTGGCACTTAACAAATTCAATTGAACAAAAAGTGGCAGGATGATTTTTAAACAGAGTATACTTGTTCACACTGAAGGGGAACTGAAGTGACAAAAACGGGCACTATTCACAGTCACCGGTCTCTATAAATTCATTTGGTTGTATACTCATACTCAATATGAAAAACTATATATTTTCACTCTACTAGATTAAAGATCTTTGTTTAATTAAATATATACTGCATTATGTACATTTAATTAAAGGATATATTTAGCACATATAGGCATGTAGCTCTGTATCTATTGTATATGCATATGGTACTGTGTATATTTGTATAGCAAGCATCTAGGTATACATATACAAAATAGGCAGTAACTAGTTAATAATATATACCATATCTGCATCAAGATTATTTCCCCTAGGCTAATGAGGAGAAAACATGTTATACTACAAGCTGCTTTATTCATGTCTTTTCACTGGCTGGATGAAGATACAAATGCAACTGTAAACACATTGAAATAAACCTAAAACAAATGAAGTAACTAGGCAATGCTTAAATTATGCAGTTAGTCACAAGAATTTCATGGGTAAGAACTATTCACTCCCATCAACTTGACCTTAATGCTTTAAAAAGATACAGAAGGGCTAGGGAGATGGCTTTGTGGGCAAAGTTTCCTACCTTAAAAGCAAGAGGACTTGAGTTCAAGTCCCCAGAGCTCACCTACTCTATGGGAAGGGATGCAGGTGCTTATAACTCTAACATTGGGGCTCACAGACAAGCAGATTCTGGGACCTTGGTGGCCAGCCAGCCTGCCAAAATGGCCAGCTTTGGTTCAGTGAGAGACCTTGTCTCATAAAACAATGTGGAGAGTTACTAAGGAAGGCATTCAATACACTCCTCTTGTGTTTGCTTGTATGTATGGGATTCTCACAAAAAGTGGAAAATGATTTAAAAAGAGGCAGCCTTTAACCAACTTTAGTGGTTAAAGGTTGGCATTCTTTTCTCAGATGAAACCTAAGCATGTAGTTTTCTTCTACCAATCATACCCTTTATCATGTGTTATTTGTTTCAAAATCATCCAGCCATATTTTCAGATTCAGAAATGAATTTAGGAAAAGATCTAAGACAACCCTTAAGTTCAATCCCATGTACCAAAATATTGGGTCATTTGTTCACAGAAAGGGGGAACCAGTTCATTTCTCTTCTGACAGACTCTAAAATCAATCACGGATCAGTGACAACTGAACGTCCAATATATGGATTCAGAAATTTCACTTAAGAGCTTCCCCCACAACCCTTGGAAGGTTATAGCAAGTGTAGAATGTGTGGACTCGATGTGTATACAATCTAAAGACCTGTGCTGAGTTGAGACTAGAATCATGGACCAGGTACACCACAATCAGATGTTTGTTTGCACTGAAGCCAGATGCAAAAGTCTACCCTTCGCTTCTTGAAGGTACATTATAGTCAGGGAAAGTCTCGCTCTGTTGTTCATGTTGCAAATTGTTCACTGTCTAGCCCTTTGAGATGAGGCAGACCACCCTCAGAAGGAGACTTAATAGCAACTTTAGCTGCAGAGAAATTCCATACCTTAGTAGTTGGACAATAAGGAGCTCCTGGGTTGGAAGCTAAGTAACAGAGAACATTAGATGCAAAGCCGAAGCGCTGGCTTTCCCTTTTAGCTCTTTCTTTTATGTCTCTGAAAAGAGGCAGCATTTGAAAGGCTCCTGGTTTCTGTACTTGTTGATTCCATTACTAGACAAGATTGAAAAGAAGTACTCAATTATATCTCAGATGAGTGTGGGTTGGGGGTGATTACTGAAACAGAGATTCTTACTAATGGAAGAAAGATGGCCCAAGGCTTTTGGCAGATGTCAACTAGATTGGAATCCAGCCAAGTTCTAACAAAATAATTCATGTTGCAAGAAAACACAAATTGCATGACTGATAACCTCTTTTTTTATTTCTACAATTTTTACTCTACAATATAGAAGGAGTTCACATTCTCAACTTGCTAATGTGGGTAAGGATTTTTCCTGCTAGAGTTTTCAATGGCATAGATGCTTTTCTTGGTTTGTGGTATCTTTTAGGTGGGTGGTCAAGGAAGAAAATAATAAGCAACAGCAACAAAAGAATGACCAAAAATCATAATAAATCAGTCTTCACAACTTTCCCATGAAGTTTTGGCCTCAGTTACAGAGATGCAACTTTTGACTCTTGAGAGGTTGGTTTTGATGCATTATGTGAAAGTAAGGTAACTATGAAACACCTTTTTTGAATTCCACTGGGTTCTAAAATAACCAAAATTATAACTTAAATAATCATCTATTCATCTGAGATACTCTGCTGCAGACTTGAATGAGTGTATTTCTGATTGACAATGTTTTTTAAGTTATCTCATTTTCTGTGTGTGTATGTGTGTGTGCACATGTGTATGTGTGTGTACACATGTGCATGTGGAAGCACATGTGTATGTGTGTGTGCACATGTGTATGTGTGTACACATGTGTATATAGGTGTTGCACCTGTGCTGCATGTATGGAGGCCAGTCTTAGAAGTACAGGCACACACCACCCTGCTGAACTTTTATGAGGGTGCCAGGGATTTGAACTCAGGTCCTTACACTTGTGCAGCAAGCATTTCGCCCACTGACCAATCTCCCGGCCCAGGAGTCTTTTATTTATTCTTTGTTTATGATATGCTGGTACAACCAAAGAGGCTTAGGGGCAGGTTTGTCATCCCTGACTTATCTCTTGTTAACATAGTTTATTGTTTCCTGTGCTAGTAGGGGAAATTTCCTCCACTTAGCTTTTCATCACAAGCTTAGTGTTTTTAAGATCCAGTCAACTCCATTTCAGTGTGATAGAGTATGGCCTGTTCTTCCAACAGAGAACATTCCTTGGCCCTAAACTTTGGTGCCATCTCATCGTAAATGCCTGGGAAGTTCTAGACATTGAAGATGAGCTTTCCTTTCCAAAGCCCCAAGTAGCACGGCCCACTTTTCCTCTGCACAATTGATGCTGAGCTTCAGATGGCCACTCTCACTCTAGAGAATTTGAATGCAGTGTAGCAAAAAGTACAGAGCCACTTGAAATCTCACAGAATAAATCAGACCCTGGGGCCTTAGGTTTTGTGATTTCCTTACAATAAGTTGTGATTCCCTTTTGATCCATCATCCTTATTGAATGCCTGTTTTATGTTTTTTACTAGCTAGGGTACCATGAACTGGATCTGCAAAGCCCCTTGATCTCACTTTCAGTAGCCTATTATGCAGGGGAAATGGATCTCCACCAAAGTATTCTTTTCCTGAAGTGCAATAACATAAGATATCAGCAAAGAATGAGCAGGTAGGACAGAATGCTTCCCGATAAAGTCTGCATGCTTCCTATCCCAAAAAACCACATGTATAAAGCTCAACCAAGCATCACGTGATGAAACAACACCAACTTTCCAGGCTGGAACACATAAGATGAGGACAGTCTCACAGAAATGATCTCCTCTGATGAGTAGCAGGCAGTCCTTAAAAAATTCCAGGTCTTGCATCTTCCTAACTTTGTCTCATCCTGCACCCATCAATACCTCTAGCCACAGCTCCAGTTCCCTGTGACCATGGGGTCTTCTGTGGATGTCAACTGGTAGAAGGGATTGTTCACTTTTGACCTGTGGGAGATCTCAACTCCTTCTTCTGTTCCTCTTTCATCAAAGAGTAAATTTCTTATATACTTTTTCTTTATTCCTGGCCTCCACATGCTAATGAGCTGTTATTGAATACTTTCACTAACCAACAGTATTCTGACATGATGTGTGTATTAGCCCATCAGTCTCTATCACTAGTTCCTGAGACAATATCATCTGCCTACTTTACAGTAATATAAACTGAGGTACAGCTAGATTAAGCAACTTCCTCAAAGATAAGGCTCATAGGCAGCAGAGCCAGAATGCTCAAGAAAGAAAGGAGTCTGGTTCTAGGAACACTTTTACATTCATTTTCTTGTCTTGTCTCTTTAACTAGATTGTAAACCATTTGTGGGCAATAGTGAAGACCTGTTTTTATTTGCTGCTTATATAATACCTACTCTCTTAATAGTATAGCAAAGACCACATGATAGTGATTGAATGGGTGCGTGAAAAAAACAAATAAAAACAAATCCATGAATGAATGAACTCTGCTTAGATAGCTGATAGGAAAGCAAGGTAGCCTGTAAAACATTGTACAAGAAAATAAAAGAAAGGATTTTATGGCATTTAATGATGGTAGTGAAAGTTGCAAAAGTCAAAAGACTGATGGGAAAACCTGAGGTCAGCATGAAGGTTATGAAAGAATTAGGTGCTTCATTACTTGTAGCATTTTGAAACAAAAACTAAATAACTACATGCAGAGACATGTGGAAGGACACTATTGCAATGCAAACAAAAAAGTCCTATCTATTCTAATGGGAAATGTCTTTAAATATACTAAAACATAGTTGTTTCTGATTATGCCTCCTGAAAATAAACAAATATTAACATTTTTTAAGTTACCGATACTGGTTGCTAAATGAAAATTGACTCATAATATCAGACAAAGCCAGAATATAAAGTCATGCCAATTTCATCTCCAAAATACTATACCATATTAATGTCCACTTTGAACTGTCAGGTAGCCAAACTGTTTAACTCTGTGGAAACTGGCGGAGAGAATCAACTCATTTTCATTCACATCCATCATTCATGGCATCATGCTAAACTCTAGGAATCTTCACCTGGTTTTCAGAATAATATTCCATTCTACCCGAGAATCCCCTACTTTGAATGTCCCCTGGGCAGCACCTCTCGGGCTCAACTCATTCATGCGAATCAGATAACTGAGGCGATGGAGGTAACTGAGGCTTACAGAGCTCTTTATGAATCCTTTCTGCCTACTTCCTACAAAAACATTTTCACAGAAGCATTAAAATGGTAAATATCAGATGTAGTATACAAATGGTACCTTTGCCTCTGTAAGAAAATACTAATTAATTGAAAAGTTGCATTGCAGATGCCAATTAAGTAGACCATTTGTTTCTCAGTGTAGCAATTTTAAGCATGGTCTGCTATAAATTCATATGCAAGCATCTAGAATTATAAAACCAATACTTTGAAAGCAAAGGAAGGAGTTATTGTTTTGTAAAGAGTTTCCTTTGGAACACCTTCAAGTGGTGACCCTGGTCAGTTCTAATAAAATGTATTGATCTTGATTCATAAATCTCATATTTCTAAAGTCTTGTTTCTGGGACATGTGTTGACATATACACATTCTAGCAGAAGTGTACCTGCCTATATATACAAACAGTACTTGTGTGGGAAGTTCTTCCATCAGCGTAGTTCATGAGATAATTGACAGGCTGAGTCAATGCACCAGAAGAGACTGTTGCCAGGGAAACATCCACTTCATGGATGTTGACCATACGTGACATGTGTTTTCCCACTGTTTCTGCCAGTAGGCTTGTGTATTACATATCATCAGATGACATTTCTGGAACTGGGGTTATCTAACCTGGAAAAGACACAAGGTGATTTATGGAGTAGTTGCCATACTCCTAGATATCAGCGATCTCCTGTTGGAATATTTTTTCTTAGCATTTAGATACAGATAGAACTGATTAATACTTAATACTTTTGATATTTCAGTTGCTACTTTCAGAGGGAATGTGAAGTGTTCTAAGCTGCACTGTATATCTCTGCCTGCCACTCTCAGAAAACATATAACCTAGTTCTTCACATTCTCTTCCATCACAGAACCTCATTCAGCTTCTGACTTCTCAACTTTAAGATTGCCTTAACCATGCCAAGGATGTTCTAATGAGTGTGGGATAGTGAACTCATAACGATTTGTAAATTCTAAACAGACAAATAATGAGTAATGTTACCCTCACAGCTATGTACACAGATATACTACCTTAACAATATTCTAATATTAATCAAAATTGTAATTAATTTTAGGTTGGCATAACCTGTCCAAAGTTCATAGCCCACATCATGCATATATGAGAAGGCCAATTACAAAAATTCTTAGAGATGGGTTATATGCTGGAGCCTTGTGACAGTGCCAGTTGTCAACTGGGTGGCATCTTGAATCAGCTGGGAGATTAGCCTCTGGGACTGCCTGTGTCCGATTATCTTGAGAGCATTAGTTGGTTTGGGAATCCCTGCCCACTGTGGGTGACACCATTCCATGATTGAGATCTGGAACTGCTGAGTGGGAAGAGAGAACTAAGCAGCAGTGTACTCATTCACTGCTGTGTGCTCATAACAGGGGCCTTTATATAAGCAGCTGCTTCAAGCTCCTCACACCTTGACTTCCTTCCCTAACATGGTGGGCTCCATTTTGAACTATAATCAGGAATAAACTATTCATCCCTCAAATTGCTTATGTCAGAATATTTTATGATAGCAACAAGGCAAACATCCTGTGTTTTAAGGAAACAGTCGTTATCTTAATATACAAGTTCAATGCTAATCTACTATCAGGGAAATAGAGATATGTGCTCTTGGTAATGTGACAGAATCTAATTCTGGGTTGTCTTGGGTTAAGAGAGTGATGGCTTGTATAGAAATCTAGTAAATCTTACTGGCCATCTGATGACAAACCACGGTGTCTTTAGTTTCTAGTGAAGAGCTTCTGTTTCAGCACAAGCAAGTTGAAGTGATGTACCTAAAGCTAGCATCCTTGAGTCCCATCTGTGGACAGGTATACCCAGTGCCAAAGGCCATGGAGACTGGACTAATTCAGGTACCCCAGAAATTCCTGGCCTTTCATTGTGCAGGAAGACCCCCTTTCATAGAAAGCAAAACTCACCCTGGAGCCCCCCACCCATGTACAAATTATTGTTACCATTAAAACCATCACCACAGTATCTGAGGTTACTAAAACATATTGCTGGGGCTATAAAACATTCTAAACTAGCATTCCAAATGGCTCGCCTCAAGCAAGCACTTAAATTAAAGTTTCAGACAGCTGGCACTGGCATCATAATGACAGTTTCCCACAAAGGGATTGGCTAAACATGATTATTGTTTTGATAATTTATTGTCAACATCCATTATTTTCCATTATTTTGTCCTGATCCCAACATTTGGCTTTGTTTCTTTTCTATTTCTGTTGTCAACAGGTGACCAGATCTGGCTCTGATAATGAAAAAGAGCGTTAATTGACCTGGACTTGGGGAGCATTCTCTCTCTCCCTTCCTCCCATTCTCCCTCCCTCCCTCTCTCTCTCTTTCCCTCTTCCCCTCCTCCTTTCTTTCTCTCTCTCTCTCTCTCTCTCTCACACACCTCAGACACACACAGCACACAGGAGGGGTGGAAAGGGAGGGAAAGAGAGAGAAGTGAGGGAGAGGAAGCAACAGTATAATTAGTTTCCATGGTCTGGTCATTTTTACTGTCTCCTCAGAATTGTTTTTTGTTGGTAAAAGTGGAAAATGTACCAGTTATATTCTTAGTAGTATTATTACCAAAAAAATGAAGAAAGACAGAAAGAAAGAAAGAAAGAAAGAAAGAAAGAAAGAAAGAAAGAAAGAAAGAAAGAAAGGAGATTCCTAAATGTCATCTAGAACTCCTTGGAATATCTGGTCTCTAAGGTTGCCCTTTGTTAGAGTTAATACTGTGGAGAGTACCACAGTATTTCTTTTGTGGCTGTAGGCCTGTACAGAACACTGGCAGCCTTGTATCTCTTTGGGCATGTGGGTGCTGGTTCACCCAAGACACAGACAATGTGGAAGATAGCTACTTGCCCTTTAGCCAATTCTAAAACACAATATTTTTCAGGCTTATTAACATATTTCCAGGGATAACAGCATCTCTGTTCATTCCAACTGAATTGACTTGGAAAGATTTTCACTTTCACCATAGAGAGGCAAACAAGATTGGCACTAAGCCTCTCTTTCACCCAGACCAGCTCATTCCCAAATTCTCTGAGTTAGACCTCTAAGATTATATTTTTTCATTGAAATTCTGCATAATATCATACAGGCACTTTTGCCTTTGCCTTTTGACCATTTGGAAACAGCCTTGTACCATGTTGATAAGAAGGCACGCACTGCCTGTCATTGGGTGATGGGGATCCCAATAGAAAGCAGTATGGTTGTCCAAATTGTGTTATTTATTATGTGCACAAAACACACTAAAAATATTCAAAGTCCTGGGAGTCAATATGCTTGGACCAGTCGAGGGAGTCAAAAATGACACCTTTAAATACTTTAATTTTTTTTTGAACATGACTTTTCCATTGACTTTAATTAACATTCATTAAAGTCTGAGTTTGGAAAGCTCTTAATTGAGAAAGAATTTGCCTACTTGGCGTATTTGGGGGGGGGCTGTAAAGAGAATATCTGTAATTAATGACTCTCCCAACTTTATAGTTCAATGTCAACTTTGTTCTTCCTCTGCAGAGATTACTTATAGAACCACTCCAAAGGACAGCCCATGCTGGAGTCTTGATTTCTGTCTTGTAATAACATGGCACAAAGTTGGCCTTTGCAGACTTTATGACTATACCGCCTGCTGACAAATTAATCCAATTAGCAAAGGTGAAGGTTTAAGATTGGAGTTAACTAGAATTTAACTGGTCATTGTTCATCAAACCTCTCTCACCTCCCGCTGACTTGTCCCCCAAGGTCTTGGAGTACTGACATCATGTACCCAGGACAAATCAAGAGTCTGACTTCAGGCATCTTGGGTCAAAGAAAACCAGAGAAACACAGTGGAATGTGCTGGTGTTGGCCAGGTTGAGGTGGGTAGTCACTCCTGCAGAGTGGGACAGCGAAGCCCCACTCCCACCTTCTTTCTACCCCTCCCCCACAAGTGAGAGTATTTTTATATAGTTCAAGTCCCTCCTGGCCTGCAGTTTGCAGTGCGGTTTGAAAAGTAATACATCTTTTCTTAGATATACCCCAGTTTCTGCTTTTTAATAGATATGATAATGAGCTTCTGGGTCTTCATTTCCCAGTGAGCAGAGAGCTCGAATAAATCTTTGATTGTTCACAACCCAGGAGAAGATTTTGGAGCCCTGGGATCCATCGAGGTCTCTCAAAACAACTATTATTTTAAGCATTTTTTAAATGTTGGATTTTTCTGGTGCTGTTGATCTCTCTCTCTCTCTCTCTCTCCTTTCCTTTCTTTTTTTTTTTTGACAGTATAATCAGTGGCATGTATTTATAATGGACTTAGAGTGAAATTCTTTTCCCAGTGCATGAAAAAGAGTGAAAGTTTCCAATAGTTTTAGAGCTATAGAAGATCCCATGGTTTGGGCCATAGGGAAGGTTTCCTGTGGGTAAAGGGAAAAGGTTTGTTCTAGGTTTGTACAAAAATCACAGCTGCTAGAAGATGTTAAGATTTTGCTTCCTCAGTTTCAAAGGAAAAGCTATGCTTTTCTGAAGACAGAAAGATGTAGCTTGACCAGTTTGGTAGGAACTGGTCATTATTTAGGAAGAAATGACTTATCCACATTTGACACAATACAATTCTTTGTTAACAAATAGGGGTGGATTCTAAGGTCTAACAAATTTATAAAGATATGATTAAATTTTCTTGATTATTTTAAAGTAAAGACATTCTTTGAACAATTTGTTTTCAATTTTATTGGCAAGTCTGAAAATAGAAATCTTGACCTTGCACAGATAAAACTTTTGCCAGGTTTTCATAAGCATAATAGGAAAATAAAAAACAGTTTATATCCCTTCCACTGTTTTGATGGAGGTATGAGGTGCTGGAAACTCATCTTTATATGATTTCATGTTACTCCTAAATAAATATATATTGCCTTAATAGTAGTATTTTTTATTATTACAGCTAAGGTGCCCAATGATGCTTCTATTAATTGTAAATTAATTACTGAATATGATCTTCATAGTATGAAAGACATAATTTCATCTCTTTTCCTAGCCAGCTGGATCTGGTGGGAGAAACGTTTTTATTTAATTTTTTTTTATTTGACTCCTTATTACAAAAAAAACAAAAAAAAAAATGGTAGCTTGAGCCTGTCCCTGCAGCCTTAGTCAATTGACTATGATTGAATGCCTTTTCTTATTACTGCTCACTGGGATCTTCTTATGAAATGCACATTTCATTTTTATCCAGGACCTGGGGATACGGGACGACAGAGGAATATTACTTGAAACTCAGCACACAACAATCTGTAGAAAACCCTGTGCTAAGAGCGGGGAAGAGTTATAATTTTAATTCTTTTTACAGTGACAAGGATATTCTGAAGGTAAATTATCATCATCTGTTAAACCAAACAGCACAGCCTTAGCGGGACAAGGTCGTTTATTCTTATTGGTAGATTCAGTAGATTCCTGTGTGAAACTTCAGGTCTGAGCATTTCTAAATTAATAAAATGATGGAAGAAGAGGGATATGTATGCAATCTGCTTGGCCTGAAAAGGATGTGTGGTACCTTATCTTATATAGCAAACCATTATGATCTTATTGCTACTTCACTACTTGGATAGGTAGAGGCAGGTACCTGCTCTTCCGCCTACTTTACCACTGAAGCTCTGTCAGTTAATTTCTGAATACTCCCTAACGAGGGAGAAAGATGTAAGTGTTCACAGTGTCAAAAGGGGATTCTTGTGTACTGAAATTGTCAGTGGAGTGGCTGTGTTTGGCTGAGTCCTGAAGGCTTAGAAATATGGATGTTTGGAGGAAATGAAATTGAGTCCAACCCTGCAATATCCTGCCACCAAGCAGAATCCACTGCAAACCCCTTCTCGCAGTGAACGCCTCCTGTGATATTCTCTGATTATAGAGCTGGTGTTTTCAGGACACTTTGATGTGATGGCTCGTGCAAAGACTCCTGCATTCTACTGTCACTGGCAATCTTTTCCTGGTCTTTCGGTGTGGTGTGTTTTGTGTGTGTGTGTGTGTGTGTGTGTGTGTGTGTGTGTGTGTGTGTGT
>CAJQZJ010019163.1:2468250-2483092 GCA_907164525.1 Lophiomys imhausi | reverse complement strand
TGTGTGTGTGTGTGTGTGTGTGTGTGTGTGTGTGTGTGTGTGTGTGTATCAGAAGTAGTTTTAACACCAACAATAAAATGGGGATGATTTAAACACTGACTACAAGAAAATCAGTTCCACACACACACAATGTTTACCATTGCAAAGTAAGAAACCCTGAGGAGTATTACAAAGTCAAAACATGAACATTTGTCTATGCACATTGCTTTCAGGTTTGCATTTCTACTATAGAATAGGTCTTATTCAATTAGAAAATCAATAAGGAAACATAGCAAATAGCTTTATAAATCTTTTTGCAGAAGAAAACTGGAAATTTTTCTTCATTTTCCCACATAAGCATCTGTGGGAGTTTGAATAAAATGGCCCTCATAAGCCCAATAAGGAGTGGCATTATTATGAGGTGTGGTCTTGTTGGAGTAAGTGTTGTCTTGTTGAGGGAAGTGTGTCACTGTAGAGGATAGGCTTTGAGGTCTCATATGCTCAAGCTACACCCAGTGTGGCACACAGTCTCCTTCTGCTGCCTAAGATCAAGATGTAGAGCTCTGTTTCCTTTCCAGCACCATGTCTGCCTGCATGTCCCCATGCTTCTCATCATGACAGTAATACTAAACCTCTGGAAATGTAAACCAGCCCTAAAATATTTCCCTTTTTAATAATTGCCATGGTCAGGGTGACTCTTTAAAGCATTAGAAACCCTAACTAAGACAGCAACAAAGAGTTTCATCATCACTTGGTAGTTAATGTCAGACGAAAGCCATTCACCTAAAACAAGGAGTTGGAATTTGAGTTGGTGGTAAATCGCAGGCTTAGTTGGAGCAAGACCTTGGATTTTATTTCTGTCATCAACAGTGATGAGAACACCAACAACAATAACATGCATACCAACACACACGACCATGCAGGCACACAAACACAGAAAGAGAGAGAATAAAAGAGAAACAGAAATTAATCAGACTAGAGTTAGCTCCTTCCCTACTTCCTCCTTTCTCTTAATGCACCTACAACAAAACATCTGGTCTTAAATTGATAGTGAACAGTTTTCTATCAAGATTATTCAAATGAAAACATAAATCTGAAGTTTTTCTTTGGAAATCAGATGTGGTAACAACAGACCTTCATTCCTATCTCTGAACAAAAAGTTTAACTTGTGGGACTTCCATGGCATCAAGTACTGTATGTCTTCCCATTTGCCACAAGCTCATTTGGGGCAGTCAACTGACCAAGTTACCAGGGTGACTGGTGTGGTCTTCTGGGTGACAGGAGATCTCTGGTTTGAAATGGAAAGAGCCTTTACCTCCTAATTCCCTCATACTACTTTGCCCTGTGTGGTACCTTATTTAGAGGTTGTGGCAAACCATGTGGCATCTCCCCATCATCCTTTACTCCCTTATGTCTCTAAAGCTTCCTCCACTCATTATTTCCCATGAAAATGCATTTTTTTTTTTTTGCAATCCATGTATGTCATTTACCTGAGATTGTAGACAAACTTTCTCTCCATAGAGGAATTTCTCTCTGCCTTGACCCCTGTGCTGGCTGCCCCTCTGGTTCTCCATCCTGTGATAGAGCCCAGATAGAAGAGAGTAGAATAAATGGCAAAGTTTTGTCATCCATTTCTTGGCAGGTGTAGGGCTCAGCGCATGCTACCTTCACTCACAACTGCCCCTGGAGTTGGAATCCAAGCTATCCTTCCAGGCATTTTAACTGTTGACTATGTTTTCCTGTGAGTAGTCTCACCTCTGCATCTAGATTGCCTTGATAAATAAAAACTGCCAACATTACAAGCCAGTAGCCCTCCATTCTTTGGCATCCCTTTGAACTACTTCCAATGCTTTTGTCACAAATTATATATATTAAACAGCAAAGTGTTCTATTTCTTCGAAGGGTTACCTACCCTATTCAACTTTGAGCTCTCCTCAAAGATGACCCTCCTTCTGTGTGTTTGCATCATTGAACAGTAATCCATCACTAAAGGCTGCTAATTGACTCAAAGTAAAGCAGAATAGAAATGTCTAGTCTTGGTGATAACAAGAGAGACTACCAGAGCTCTCCCAAAACTCACACACTTAACTTGTCTGCATGTTCCCTGAAGAGTCCCTGGAGGCTTGAGGAACAGGACAGATACATATCATAGCCACCTTCTCCATGGGACAGTGCACCTGTTGGCTTCAAGATCCTGTCCGCACCACCATGTTCCTTTATTGCTAGAGATATGATACATTTCTGTGAAGGTTGTTAAACACATATGAACTCCTTTCCATCAACAATCCTTGATTCGATGTAAGGAACCACTCTCTTGGTCAAGAAGTCACATGGCTGAAGACAAATTTCTTCAAAGTGTTAGAGTGACAGTCACTTGAGCAAGTATGCTGGCCAGTTTTATGTCAACTTGACACAAGCTAGAATCATTTGTGAAGAAGGAATCTCTGTGAAGAAAATGTCCCAACCAAATTGGCCTTCAGGCATGCCTGTGACTCCCTCAGTTTCTTGATTGATGGAGAATGAGGAGGGACCCAGCTCACTGTGGGCAGTGCCCTCCTTGAGGAGGTGGTCCTGGCTGAGCAATTCATGGAGAACAAGATGATAGGAAGGCATTGGTCCATAGCCACTGCAACAGTTCCCACAACTGGGTTCCTGCCCTGCTAGATAGAGGTCATGCCATGTCTTCCTTCAGTGGCAGACTCTTATGTAGAGGTAAAGCCTTTCCTTACCAATTTGCTTTTGGTTCTAGTCTTTTATTGCAGCAATAGAAACCCTAACAAGATGGTATGCTAACTAGCCCTGAGCTGTAATTTAAGGAAAGGGGACACAGTATAAAGTTGATTTGATCTGTAAGTAAAGAATGAGAATAAAAAGAAGAGTTCTATAACAGAGAGTCACAGTGAGCTATGTAAACTAGGGAGAGGTAGGTACAGAGAGGGCAATGCCTATGCAAAGAGAGGGTCCTATGACTTTAAAACAAACCTTATATCTAAGATATTTCCTGAAGCATTCCTTGTTTCTCATCATTACACCAAATTCCATGAAATTAGGGACATGCCCTAGTCTCCCTCCAATACCACCCTGCTTCTTAGTCTCTTACACCCAGTGCACATGCTTATACACATTTATGTCGCCTGAGATATTCATTCTGTTCCTTCCGACATCCCAACTGCAGGTCAGTGACTTGATGCCAGGCCACCATGTCTAACTTCAGTGTCTTATGTCAGTGACACAGTCCGGATGTTCTTTGAGTCCTGGAGTCCTCACCTAGGATAAGCCTTCGAGATTTTACATTTTGTATGTAAAAAAGTTTACCTCCAAAACAGCACCACTTATTTTGGGTTTTAGGACTTTGAAGAAGTTTCTTAGATACTATTTCCCCCAATCTTATTGGCAAAGAAAAGTGAGACTGCCTTTGGGGTTATTGCAAAGACAGACAGATAGACAGAGAGAGAGAGAGAGAGAGAGAGAGAGAGATCTCCAATCGAAGGGCTTAGTGTATAGAGGACACTAAAAGAATGGCTATTTCCCCTCCCCAGTATTCCTTTCTTAAATATGTCCAAAGAGTCTTTTGTAAAAATTCATAACTTTCATATCTTCAGGCATGTCTTCAAGAGTTTTCAGTTTTATCATCCCTAGTTTTGAAAGACTCTTAGAAACAACAGAGGATCAACAGGGATTGCCATCAGCCTAATCCAAGGAGTTCTAATGCCACTGGATATGGGCAGGATCATGCCTGCCATTGATGTCATTTAGAGGGGTGAAGATGGGGCCAAAGAAGATTCGAGAGCTTTATGTTGGGCAGATTCTGTTCCTAGGGTTGATATGTCTTGGGTTCTTCCATATATTATTAAGAGTTTCTAGAAGAAATGAGAAATCACTAGAGTATCCTTCTCTAAATGTATTTTTTCAAAGTCTCAGTCAATATTCATGTGGGATATACCACTGATCCTGAGATTGTCAGAGGGCATTTCTCCTAGATTAATAGCCTAAATTAATTAATTAGCTTCATCCTCTCATTGCCTTTACTTCCCTTCCTCTGTCTTTCTTCCCCACCTCCCAGCCACTTTCCCTCTGCGTTTTCCCCTTCCCTTCTGGAGAGATAATTTACCTCTCCTTGAAGACGTGCCATTCTCCCAAGAGTTTTGTATATATGAGCTATGAAGCTTTACTAATTTACATTTCTATTTTGAAGTCATATCTGAAACATACAGCCAGGAAAAAAATCAACCTGGGATTTTACAATTATTTTCATTTTAATCTGGGGAAAACTGGAAGAGAATTTATGAGCAGCCTTGGAAGCCACCGTGAGAGAGACCTCAGTGCACCCTGAATCAATTAGACTTGGAGAGAGTTTTGGAAGTGATGGCTTGAAATCAGTCAAGAAACCTGCAGTGCCTGGGTTCAGGGATGATTTAGTTCTGCGATAGTAGACAAAGTGTCCATGGGTCCTTGGGTCTGTCTTCTTCATGGGCATTAAATCCAATCCTACTACAGTCCAAAAAAGACAAGACAGACCTCACCGGCTACCCTGCTCAGTGAATTACTGACATCAGGATCCTCTGAAGTCTCAGGAGGCTTGTTTATGTCTTGTTTAAACCTTCCTATATAGGTAAACAATTATGTCTATCACGCTCTAAGCTTTAATAAGCAGTGAGCATCTCCTTTATTCAGTGTTAAAGGGGAGAGTAAAATAATTCAGGTAGAGAAGTTATTAGACCCAGAACTTGAATAATAGGCTCGACACTACTCTTTCCCTTCCTTACCTCTGTGTCTGCGGTCCACCAGCTCCTCCTGTTTCCTCCTGATCCTGAAGGGAAGGCCCTGAGAAGAGGTCAATTGACATGAAAGCAGTTGAGGTTGGGGTTTGGGCCAGTTAATCAGTATCTCTGTGGCTTCCCATTGTTTATAGAAAGAAGCCCCCGCCCCCAGATTCTTGATCCCAAATAGTTGAGGGCTTGCAAGTCAGGGCCTTCAGCTCTCCAACAAGCAGAGCTGCCTAAACTTAATTAACTGCCTACCCCTGCCCTGGTGCGACTTCATGGCCAGGAAGGTGTTTCCCAAGGAAATCAGAAAGAAGTGGGGTGGTGGGAGCAGAAAGGGGAAAGAAGGGGGGAAAAAGGTTCAGGAGGGCATTAAGGCGGGGGTTAACAGCGCTGCTTAAGATCAAGGGCTGGAGTGCTGGGATGCTGGCAGACTTGAAAACTTTAATTTACTGTCACTGTTAGCCCCCTTTGAGGTTTATGGTGGTATTTATATACACGGCATCAATCACATGAAACAAGGAGGGGATTTATAGTTTGTTTTAAAGACTGCAAATGCAATGTAATGCAAATAGCTTGCCTCATGGGCATTTACGTTTAATGGGAAAATTACAGATGCAAAAGATTGGTAGAACAAATTTTAAATTGACTTTATTACATCTAGTGCTTTTCAGAGAATACTATTTTAAAAAAACAGAAAAAAAGCTACGGTAATGGATCTGTACACTGTAGTCTCACAACTTCGGTGCCAATTAACTGATTTTCTTTCTTTTTTTCTTTCTTTCCTTGTCTATTTTTTGTTTGGTTGTGTTTTTTTTTTTATGTCTTTCTGCTGACATTATGTCTATAAGAAGCTTGATGAAATGTAAAATCCTCAGGATAGTAAACCAATAAGACACTAGATTCCTCTTAATTTGATTTCGTATTAATTTTTGGCCCCACCAAAGACCATTTCCATAAAACTACATATTGTGGTTTTATATACATTTTCAGCCTGTTCTAAAGAAGAGGCTAATGAAACCCCCCTCCCCTTTTTTTAAAAATGCATTTAGATTCACAGAAAAAAAGTAAAAAGTATGGCAATATCCCATGTATCCCCCGGCCCACACACATGCACAGCCTCCCACAGCAGAATAGTAATTTCTGCAAACTGATGGACCTAGACTGATACTTCAAAATTACCCAGAGCCCCAGAGAGACCTGCATAGTGTTCATTCTTTGTGAGATTCAGTCTGTGATCTGGGAAACAGACATGTCTTAACCTACCATGCCTGAGCATTTTTTTCCCAGCCCTAAAGACTCTCTTTGCCCCAGTTGACCATCCCTAGCCCTCCTCCATAGCAGGATCCTTTGTCCTGTCAAAAGTTTTAATTTTAGGAGTATGTTATACAGTGCTAAGCATGCATTGTCTAGCCTTTGCAAATCATTTCAACAGGCTATGTGATTCCAAGTTCCCTCCCCTCACTTGTTATAGCTGGACAGTTCACTTATTTTGAGGGTTGCAGAATATTTTACAATAAAAGTCTTCCAGTGTTTATCGGTTCACTCATCTATGGAATATGATGTTGGGGTTTGGGGAAACTGCACCTGTCTTCCAGTGAGGCTGAGTCATTGTGAATTAGCAGCAGACGATAAGGACTCCTGTAGCTTCATGTGTGGATCAGCACATGCTGTTCAGTGTGACAGGTTTAGCCATTCTGATATCTCTGCAGGCGTATCTATTGCAGCTTCCCAGTAAGAGGTGATGTGGAATGTCATCACGAGTGCTTACTTTTGGTGATTTGTCTGGTTTTGGTCCATTTTACGATCTACATTGTTTCCTTTTAATTGGGTTTTAAGAGAATGTGTATAAATATCTTTAATCAAGATTTAAAGTTTTAGACTAGACTAGCTCTCATGTCTTAAAATATGTGTGTGTGCATGTATGTGTTTATGTGTGCATGCACGTGTGTGCATGTATGTACTTACGTGTGCATGTGTGCATGTGTGTGAATGTGTGTGCATACGTGTGTGAGTGTGTGTGCATGCATATGTTTGTGTGTGTGTATACATGTATGTGTGCTTTGGCCTGTTCCTGGAGTCTCCTGCACAATGCTGACATTTATACTGGCACAAACTAATCAATGGAAATGCAGAGCCATATGATCAGGAGAGGGGCATTGCTCCTATGCTGGTAGCTGGAGAGATTCCTCTCCTGTGCACAGAATCACTGTGCTCTAAAATGTTAATGAAAAATGATTTCAGACAAAAAACAAAACCTTCCCTTTTCCAATTCAGGAGCCACATCTAAATTGTATTCTAACAATAATTTAGTCATAAACTTCATATTTTTTTTCTCTTTATTACCTCCTTTTCCATAAAAGATTGATTAACTTGCAAAAATGCACAGGATTATAAATTTATGAGTGTCAGTGTTACATTTTTGGCTTTGTAATTTTCCCCATGTGCCCCTATATATTTTCATATATTACTCATATATATTCCACAATTCATACAAATCTGTCCTAAAAAGATCATTAGCAAATCACAAAAAATTTGGGGGAATTATTTTCCTTTCTTTCAGTTTTTGTATATTTACAAAAACATAGACAAAAACAAACTCAAGTTGGAAGGGAATATAACATTTTAACACACTTGCGATGCTTTTGTTCAAAGATTCCATTGTATTTTTGCTTACGCATGTGTGCTGGCGTGTGTATGCACATTTATGTTTACATATGTAACTGCAGGTACCCAAGGAGTCCAGAAGACTTACAGATGGCTGTGGATCACCGAACATGAGTGCTGGGAACCATCCCAAGTCCTCTGACAGAACAGTGCAAATTTGTAACTGTTGAACCCCTCTCCAGCTTCACTTGTACTTGATTTAATGGAGGGAAGGAAACTCCTGTAGGGTCGTGGCCTTAGATCCCTTCCAAACACAACTGCAATATGACTTAAATGTTAAGACTGAGGCGAACTGTATGAATCACAATAATTCCAAATAACAGTTGCACAAATAAAACACATCTGCATGATTTTAAGAAAATCAAGGGTCAACAGTTGGTTCTGTCCTCCAAACTCCTAAGTCCGCATCCTCTCCTCACCTTTTACTTCCTCAAGTCCTTGCAATGTCCAACGTGGTTGTTCCGTTTTCTGCCATTGTGTGGAAGGATGGGAAGGGACAAGGGACCGAAAAAACACAATGGACCTAGTCCCTGACAGGGCAATCCTTTTGGAGTTGTGTACATCACTGTGGCCTTTATCATGGTTGAACTTTTGCTCATGGCCACACTTGCTGGCATGGAACTCTGAAGGCATATTCTTTTATTTTCCTCAGACAGTCTGAGGTCTTATTAAACTTTAAACCTATATGTATGTAAAAAAGGAGAAACTGAATAGCAAGAACATTCACAGTATATCCCAGTGCTGGCAAGAATGCTTTTACCTATGTTAGAAACTGAGGCCAATCCTTACAATGGTTGTAACGCAATCACGACAAACATAGTGAGCCACTCTACTCATGATTGTCAGGGCAAGGGCGTCTTCTTCACACCATTCATAAACCCGACATTTAGTTAGTTGTGCATGCTGTGCTGTAATTCTACTTACAGAAGCATCATTGCAACTATCTCATCAGTAACTACTCAGTAGTTTCTGGAGACTATTTTTTAACTATTCAAATCAATAAAAAAATATGTGCACCTGTCATGCTTCAGCAAATAACTATAGTGGGGGGCATATTTGACCTCATTTATTAAAAGAAAAACCCTAAAGAGTGTCTTGTCCTCTGTCCCTTTAAGCAAAATCAATTGTATATATGAATACCCAGCATTTGACAGCAATGGGGATTAAGATATTTGATTCATTTTAATTCCTGGGGTAGAGGACTAACTTCCACCTCTGTATTTACACGGGAGACTCTGGGGTTCTGAGTTAACGAGTTATTAGCTACTATCAGAACGAATATAATTTCAAGACCACAAAAGCAAATGAGGAATACTTCAAAAATCTTCATTTGAGCAAATACCAAAGAAAGAAGGCGTGAAATCTATATCAATAGCAACAATATAACTACCCTCAGATGATTAATCAGTGTCTAAAATGCAAAGGCAAGTGACCAATTAAGGATTAATCTTTGATCTGTGAATTCACTAGTAGCCTTGAATTATTTAGTTAAAAGAAAAGAGACACACATCTCTTCATTAAACTGATCTCTCTATAGATACTAAATAAATCTATTAAGATAACAGAGCAAAATGCCCTCCAACCAAAAAAAATTTCCTAGTCTTGCATTCATTCATAAAATTACATTAGCTTTTTTTTAACAACAAACAAATAAGATCTTAATATTTAGAAGGAAATGAAGCTGCTATTTTCTCACTTGAAATTTTTTTTATTTATGAGGAACCAGAGTTTTATGTATAGGAGACATTGAGTTTCTACAACTTAGGGTGAATGATAGGAAGGTTTATGAGAGAAATACATATAATTCTCTATGGGCTTCCACAATCAGCAGAATACTTAGACTATGTGATTGTGGAGTGTGGGCCTCACTCTAGTCCAGTGGGCACCCTGACAAATGATGGCTCAGAACCATTTGCTCACAGATGAAAGCATTTCTCACCACCTACCTGGACCACGGGGCCATGATCACTCAGGAATCACTGCAGCATCAGCACCTGCCCATTTGTGCTTTCTAAAGAAAATAAATTGAATCATGAGAACTGGGATCTGCAGTGGGTATCAGTTAATGCAGATTCACAACTGGTGAAATTGTGGAGAATAAGTGAGGGTGAGTGTCCAGGCTTAAATGAGATATCTTTACCACCTCCCCTTACCCAAGGCTCACAAACATCAGAGAAGAGGGAGAGGAAGGAATACAAGAGCCAGAGGACAGGAGGAGTGATGTGAAATGCTGGATGCAACATGCTGGATGCATGATCTCAAAGAAGCTCTGGTTGCTGGCACAAGATGGGCAGGAGAGCAAGCCAATCCAAACTCCAGCATGGATGGAGGATGAACTAATGAGACCCCACTCCCAGAAGTTTATGGTGGCTGAGAGGAGAGATAGTCAGATGGAGGGTAGCCATCAGCAATTTGCCTATGGGCCAGTGTACAGCTCCCCTACCCACATGCATCAGGCAGCACGGATTGGATGCAGTGGGATATTACAAAATCATAATAAAGACATCCAGTGGGAAGAAGTTCAGGAGGGAGTTAAAGGAGAGATTAGGGGCATATATGATCATAATACATTATATATGTTTATTTTAATTCTGAAAGAATATTTTTCTTTTACTGAAAATAGATTTGTTTTCATACACTATATTCTGTCTATGGTTTCTCCTCCCACTACTCCTCTCAGATCCTCCTCACCTCACCTCCCATCTCTACATACCCCCTTCCTGTCTCTCGTTAGAAAGCAGAGAGGCATCTAAGTGATAATAGTAAAATACAATATAATAAAAAATGAATAAAACCAAATTCTGAATGAGATAAAACAGATAGAAGGAAATAGCCCAAGAAAAGGCACAATAAATATATATAGATGCAGAGACACATATATTCTCACATTCAGAAATACCAAAATGCACACAAAACAGGAAGATATAGCACATGCATAAAACACTCTTTCTGCCTCCCCTTCCACAGGCTTCCCTGAGACCTGAGGGGAGGAATATGGTGGAGACACTGTGTTTAAGGCAGGGTTCTGAGGCAGCTCCCTCTCTGGATATTGTCTGGGTGTGGGTCTCTGTATTTGTTCCCATCTCTTGTAGGAGGAAGCTTCTCTGATGATGGCTGAGCAAGGCTTGGATCTGTGAGTAGAGCAGAATGCCATTAGGAGTCATTTTATTGCTACGTACCTTTTGTAGAACAGTTGTATTTGGTTTTTCCCTAGGTCTCTGGACTGTCTAATCTCAGGTCCTTGAGCACCCAAGCCATAACAAGTATGGCTTCTAGCTCATGTAATTGCCTCGAATCAAACCAGATATAAATTGGTTACTCCCACAAACTCTGTACCACCAGTGCACTGTTGTATATTGCAAGCAGATCACCATTGTAGATAGGATGGTTTGTACCTGGGTTGGTGTTCATGTTTTTCCTTTGGTATGATGCAAAGTACCTTCCAGGACCAAGCACACTAGTGGTAGGCCTCTAGGGAGGCCACAGTTTGACCTCTCTATGATCACTGAGTTATGCAGGTGTTATTTTCAGCAATGAACCTTGCAATCAGTTTGCGGAGAATAACCTATAGCCATTGTAACAGCCTTGGTTTGGGGATATCCATGCGATCCCTTTGGCCAACAATTCAATTATATGTAACCTATTCCTGGTACTGAAGCTTCATTTGGTGAAAAGAGACCCAGCTGGGGCTCTGACTCCTTTTTTTGGTGATTTTATTTAGGTCACCTTCATTTATCTCTATCATTGGGGAATCTTCTACTATATTAGATTTCCATACAATCCCTCAAATGACCCTTAATTTTGGCTGTTCCCACTGTATTTTCTCCCTCACCCCCCCCCCTTTACTCTCCCACCGTATTTGATCTTACCATTCTGGCCCTAACCCCTCATTCATCCATAACTATCTCACTATTTCCTCTTCCTAGTAAGATCCATCCCTTCCACTTAGTCCCTTAATCAATGCCTAACCTCTGCAGCTCTAGGGATTATAACTTGCTTATCTTACTTAACAGCTAACATCCACATATAAGCAAAACATACTGTATTTATCTTTCTGGATTACCTCACTCAGAATGATTTTTTTTTCTAGCTTTACCAATTTTCTTACAAATTTCATGATTTTAATTTTTAATGGTTAAATAATATTCCATTGTATAAATGTATCACAATTCTTTTTATCCATTCATTTGTTGATGGACAGCTAGGCTGTTTCCAATTTCTGCCTATTATATATAGATTAATAATGAACATATGAGCAAGTGCCTCTGTAGTAGAATACAGCATCCTATGGGTATATGCTCAAGAGTGGTACAGCTGGACAGTGAGGTGGACCTATTCCAATCTTCTTGAGGAATTGCCCTACTGATTTTTATAGTTGCTTTACAAGTTTGAACTCCCACCAGCAATGAATGAAATGCTCTCCTTAATCCACATCTTCACCAGCATGAGTTGTGACTACTTTCATTGATCTTGGGCATTCTGACTGGTACAAGATGAAATAACAAACTAGTTTGGATTTGCATTTCGCTAATGACTAAGGATGTGGATAATTTCTTTAAGTACTTCTCAGTCATATGATTTTCCTATTTTGCCACCACTTTGTCTAGATCTTTACCCCATTCTTTAACTGGATGATTTGTTTTCTTTATATATAGCTTTTTATGAGTATATATTTTGAATATTATCCCTCTATCAGATGTGGAGTTGGTAAAAATCCTTTCCCCCAATCTGTAGACTGTTTACAGATGTATTTCCATTTCACAAGGTCCCTTTTTATTAATTGTTGATCTTAGTGCCTATATAAACCATGTTCTACAGAAAGCCTTTTCCTATGCCAGTGAGCTCAAGGCCATTTCCTACATTCTTTTCTATCAGGATCAGTGCATCTGGGTTTATATTGAGGTCTTTAATCCATTTGGAAGTACATTTTGTGCAAAGTGAAAAGTTGGGTCTGTCTGGATTCTTCTACATGCAGCCATGTACTCTGACCTGCACCACTTGTTGAAGATGCTATCTTTTTTTACAGTGTGTATTTCCAGATTCTTTATCAAAAAAAAGGACACCTATATCCATAGGTGTGTAGACTTATGTCTTAGTCTTCAATTCAATTCCATTGGTCAATATATCTGTTTCTGTGGCAATACCATCCTGTTTTTATTACTATAGCTCTATAATACAATTTAAAGTCAGGGATGTTGGCACCTCCAGTGGTTCTTTGGTTATTCGGGATTGTTTTAGCTATTCTGGACTTGTGTGTATGTATGTGTGTTTCATTATGTCATTATGAGGCTGAAAAAAAAAGCTAAAAAAAAAAAAAGTTATACCTCACCAAACCACAAGGGCGTTTCCTCATCTATGTTCATAGAAGCCTTATTTGTAATAGCTAGAAACTGGAAACAACCCAGATGTCCCTCAACTGGATAAAATGGATAAAAAAAAAAATCTGTGGTTCATATACACAATGGAATACTACTCAGCCATCAGAAACAGCAAAATCATGCAATTTGCAGCCAAATGGATAGAACTAGAAAACCTCATATTGAGAGAGCTAACACAGACTCAGAAGGATACACATGACATCTACTCACTTATAATCGGATTTTAGCCATATATACAGAATAACTATACTACAACCAATGCACCAAAAGGAACAGGAACATAGACTTTGCTACCTATTAATGAGACACTTAGTCCTAGTGGAACTGCCTTGTAGGATCCCAGAGTATGAGGAGGCTCTTGGCCCTCATATGACTGCTGATTTTGGGCGGGAAACTGATATGTAGGGACACTCCACTCAAGAGGAGTAGGACAGAAGGGATAGGGGGTAGAGGGTGAGAGAGTAGGACTGGGAGGGGTGGAAAGAGGGCACTGTGATGGAGATGTAACTTGAAGTAATAAATAAACATTTAAAAATTTTTTTTAAAAAGTTAACCCTAATCCTTACAATTTTTATCATACAAGTCTAAAATATCCGAAGATGTTGGGGAAGGTCTAATATCATTGCTTCTGATAGGCTGATTTCAATGCTGATATCTGGTTACCACCCCTTCTGAGGCATTCTCTTGACTGGTTAATAAAAGTTGCTGATGGCCAATTAGCTGGGCAGAAAGAGTATAGGAAGATGGTACTTCCTGAGATTAGCATAGGAACCCTTGCTTTACACAGAGGATTTATGCATTCCAGCAAGAGCAGCAGGAAAGAGGATGCACACCATGGGTTAGAAAAAAGAACCTCATTCCACATGGCCAGGAACATTGGTATAGCATGGAGAATGGCAGTCCAAGGGGATGTATGTATATATGGGGTCATACTTGCGGAATAGAATTAAGAGCTTGCTTAGATGGGCTAAGATTGCTCAATCCAGGCCAAAGCTTGTTAAAATCCATGTGATGTCTGTGTGCTCATTTATAATGGATGGCTAAGGATTAATGGCTGCAAATCAATTAACTATAATAAAAATACTGTTAAACAATTTAATTAATTTTTTCAACACCAAGATATTTTAGATTTTTGAAGCTGTTGTGAAGTGGGCTTTTCCCCTGATTTCTTTCTCCATCCATTTATCACACATATATAGGAAGGCTACTGATTTTTGTGAGTTAATTTTTTAACCAGCTACTTTGCTGAAAGTATTTATTAGATGTGGGAGTTTTCTGGTAGAATTTTTTGGGTCACTTATGTATGCTATCATATCACCTTCAAATACAGATACTTTGACTTTTCCATTTATATCCTCTTAATGTTTCTTACTTGTATTATTGCACTACTTAAGACTTCAAGTACTATACTGAATAGGTATGGAGAAAGTTTCTGGTTGTACTGGCTACTCTCATGTCAACTTGGCATACAAACTAGTTCTTTTTTTTTTTTAAATACTTTATTTTTTTTTCTTCAAGTTACATCTCAGTCACAAACCCCTCCCTATTCCCCCTTCCTATCCCGCCCTTCCACCCTCTTCCCCCCCAGAAGTTTCCCCTTTCAGTCCAACAGATGGTTCCTTCTCTTATAACAGTAAGTATTATACAAAACAATAGATATAAATATGCCACATTTATGAGAGTAAATTTGCCCAGTATACCTTCCCAATGTCCAGTTTATACATATTTGGCCCCTGACTTTAACATTCTACTATCTAACCAACTCCATGAGTTTAAAGGTCTATATGTGACTCAACATTCATACTATCTTGCAACACACTTTTAAGAGTATCTTCTTAGATCTATAACACCCTCTTGATTCCTTAACAGTTCAAAATTTAACTATGAGACTCTAGCTGTCTATTCTTCAACCACCTCAGAGACCTGAGAGGGATAAATATATTTGCTTATATAGGAAGTGCAGGGCCTGCAGCTTCCAAAACTAAGAAAGAACATACCAATGACTGCCTGGACAGTTCCCATTTTCTCTCCATACATTCCAGCATCAATCTTCAG
>CAJQZJ010019163.1:2422731-2445895 GCA_907164525.1 Lophiomys imhausi | reverse complement strand
ACACACACACACACACACACACACACACACACACACACACACACACACACACTTTAAATGTTCCAGCTCCACTAGGAAAAGATGTGAAATCAACCACTTCCAAAGTGTCAGCAATGTCTCCCAGTCCACCTCAAGAAATCTTCTTACGGATATTTATTATCCAAAGCCATTCCACCCAGACCACAAAAGGAAACCATGCTTAGTGCATTGAGGCACTACAGGCTTCGAAAAGTTTACTTTCAACACTTGGAGTTTTCTCACAAAACCTCCACAAACTCACCACAAACCACAGTGTCAACTGGCAGGCTTTAGACAGATCTTGTTAAACTAATTCACCCATTTTAAAGGGATTTCTATTGATGCAAATGAAAGCTCCAAAGCCATGAATAAACACATTCAAATTCAAAGGTAGGTATGGAAAACACACACACACACACACACTGATATACTGAAGCTATGGGTATGACTTGGTGGTAGAGCAGATGGATAGAATGAATGAGGCTCTTGGGTTCAATCTCCAGTATTGGAAGAAAAAGGAAAGGGAAGGGAAGGGGAGAGAAGAATGGGAAATGAAGGGAAGGGGAGAGGAGGGGAAGGGGAAGGGAGAGGAGGGGAAGGGGAAGGGAGAGGAGGGGAAGGGAGCAGAGGGGAGATGGAAGGGAAGGGGAGGGGGAGGGGAGGAGAGCGGAGGGGAGCAGAGGGGAGGGAAGGTTAGGTTTTACTCCATCTTCTCTATGAGCACATTTCCTAACTTGACACATGTTTTCAGAAGCAGACTTGTTGGTGTAAATTCAAGCTTCCTACTTGGGCAGAATGTACAAGTACTAGAAAATTGGATTTTTTTTTTCTCCTTCAAGTATTCAACTGTTGGAAAATCTTTTTACAAGTCCCACAGCTAGCTTTCATACATGTGCTTAGAAGCTGCCACTAGAAGGTCCTTAAAGATTCTACCACTGATAGAGGGTGGGGGTGATGATCAGAGATAAACGAAGGGGAATACCACCTTGGTCAACTGTGACTCCATCTCACAGACTTTTCCCTGGAAGGTCCTGTGTCAATAAATATCACTCTTAGGTTCCAAAGTGAACAAATAACATGTTTTATAAGTAGACCAACATGCAGATATTTGAGCTGAAAATGACATTTAAGATGATATCCTAAGTTATTTTATCAACATCGTCCTGAAATTCCTATCTTCAATTAAAATGCCTAGTTGTGCACACTGCAGTTTATGAACTCCTCCATGGTTACTGTTGTTCTGAGTGAGTACAATTTGACTTGATTTGACAAGCATGTGTAGACAGCAGTTTCTGGCATTTAGTCTTAGCTGTAGTTGATTCTCATAGCAGAAGAGTCCATCCTCTCAGAAGTCAGAGCATGCTCAGCTGTCAGTGAGGGACTGCTCTCCTGGCATTTTGTGCCTTGCTTCAGCTTCACCCTGTTTCCCAGCATCCACTTCTTATGCACCCTAGCCAAAGTTTCTCAGACCCTGTGCTCACGCTGGCCCATCCCACAGCAGCCCACATGGAAACCTGAATGCTCATTTGCAGACTGACAGGCTTCTCTGTGAGAGTCCAGATGGTTCCTGCAAGATCAAAACACTCACAATGCACTTTGAACGAATGGCTCTAATGAAGCTGCTATCAACTAACCCTCTGACATGGCAAGGATTTGCCAGATGGCTAAACAGAGGACTTGCCTTCCAAGACCATGATGAGTACAACCAAACTGTAAGGTTTACTTATCTCCAAAGATATCAAGTTTCTGTTATGATTACTTATGTGTATTTACAGTAAAAAAAAAAAAAAAAACAGTTGGAATAACCTCAACTGTTTCTCTGAGCTTGTACTCAATTGTCATTTTATTTACTTACTAGCTGACTGGCTTATTGTCCTTCAGTTTGGTGCTGTAGAGCAAACCCAGGACATTGTATAGGCTAAGCAAGTGCTCTACCACTGAGCCACACCGCTAGCTCCCAACTGACTATTTTAAATAAGAGTAGTTACAAATAAATGAATACAAAATGTACACAAACACATACACACTACCACTTGCTCATTTGTACGGCTCTACCAATGCCTAAGAAATTCAGTCACTGAGGTAACTGAGCCCAGCAATCCCTTCTGGAAGGCACCAACATCTTATCCAGATCATTAAACCACCACAGGCAACCTGTCCACACCAGGGACATTCCGTGCTCAAGATAACTCTAGGGAACACACATTCTGTCACAGCATCTATTACACTTCATGTTCATTTTATTCTTCTATATTCTCAAAGGCATCAGCATGAGTCATCAGTGCCTGGGGTTAGCAAAACAACAAAGAAAAACAGGTGCCAAAACAGGTCAAAAAGCTGAGGCAGGTCAAGTCCATTCCTGCACTGAGTAGCCAGACAGACCTTGGATTTCAGGTTCATGTGCAAACAACAGAGTTCTCTCACCTGCCAACCATGAAGATCTGAGAGTAGCTTTGCCAGTGAAGAACAAAAGTAATAAATAAATAATTATTTGTGAGGTTATAGCAAACAGCCTAGGGGAAAATGTATTTCTCTAGCAAAGGCCCAGCTGATAAGAAAATAGGTATTACATATATTTTCCTTCTTTAGAAATTGATATATGAAAACAAGCTAATGAAATCTGATTAATATAAATTATGTTTAGCCAATTATCTGGATGACTTAAGGCTAAATTAATTTCAACTTCAACATTATGATTACATACAGCTAAGTAATGTGTGAATTTCTTATTCTGTACAATATTCTTCATATTGTTGACAATTTTCTATACCATTGCAGTCCAGTCTAGTTTTTCCAGAGTTAGACATCATGCACATAATCACCAGGAAGAAGCTTCTTAATTCTTGGAGAGCTGTCTTTAGATTTTTCCAGCAAACTCAGTTTCCCCTCTCACAGATAACAGGAAGCATGGAAAGAGGAATGGAGCCTGTGTAGACAGGGGAGAGCTGCCTAGAGTCCTTGAACTCTCGAGTTTCCTGGTTTGATCTCGGACTCTCTATACAGCAGCTGTGGCATCTCTATGATATGACTGTGGAGCAGGGGAAGGAGTTGAAAAGAATGCTGATGTCGGGGAGCCTGGTGCTAAGTTTATCTTACTAAGGATTATGTGTAAAAGGTGGTTCAGTTACCAACCATGGCTGGACTTCAATTGTGTCTCAGCTGTAAAATACTAGAATCAATTCTCATAGTTATTACTAACATGGGGAATAATAAGCACAGGCATGTCATACTAAGTTCCTGACCTGTGCCACCTGCCCAATGAGAAGTAGATGAGAGGATTCGACTTTCTGTTCAGAAGTCTCTCTCTCCCTCTCCCTCTCTCTCTCCCTCTCTCTCCCTCTCTCTCTCCCTCTCCCTCTCTCTCTCCCTCTTTCCTTCACCCTCTCCCTCTCCCTCTCTCTCTCTCCCTCTCCCTCTCTCTCTCCCTCTCTCCCTCTCCCTCTCCCTCTCTCTCTCTCCCTCTCCCTCTCCCTCTCTCTCTCCCTCTCTCTCTCCCTCTCCCTCTCTCTCTCTCCCTCTCTCTCTCTCTCTCACACACACACACAGACACACATACCACACACCAGAAACATACGCTCACATATATAAACACATACATAACAGAAACAGACGCACTCGCATGCACTCACATACACATATAAATAGAAACACATATGCACATGCACACACAAATACACATATACACATGCATGCACATACATACAAATACATGCACACACAAATACACATATAAACACACACATACACATTTACACAAATGCATATATATACATATATACATACACTTAAACATACATACTCATACACCCATAAATGCACATTCATTCACACATATACAATACTCCTAGAAATGAATACAAGTATAAATTTTATAAAGTATTTTGCTAACGCGAGTGCCTCTCAGAATGTGCTGAGTCCCACTGCCTGTACCATTGGCCCTAACAATAGTATCTTAACAACACTAGAAAGTAATATTATCAGGGGACACAGGTTGAATCCTCAAATTGTCAATCTAAAAATAATCCCCTTCAAAGGAAGAAGTGAGTTGTTTTTTAAAGCACATTCCAGGGAGTACTTAGACACACTTAGACCTGGGGCTTAGAAATACATATGTATTGTCTCATGCAATACAACAATCTCATGAGGCAATACTAACATGGGTACTCTAGAGTTGAGAAAACAGAAACTACAAGGAAGTAGTTTTCAAAGTCCCATAGCAGATAAATAGAGCTACTGAGGTTCTTAAACCACAGCCCAAGCCTGAAGCCCAAGCTGTTAATTTCTGTGACTGGTGAACATGAGAGGAAAGCTAGAATCAAGTGTATGGTGCAAGACTTATGTTGACCATACAAAAGTTACAATGCTGAACCTGAAAAGGAAAGGAGAGTCTGTATGTCTTAGTATCAGGAGTCGAGAGACATAGAAGGGACCCAGGTAGAGCCCAGAAAAATTGAGAGATACTCCTTAGACACTGGCACCTGTAGTTTATTTTAGGACTAAGTGTAGTCTCTAAGGACCAGGCTGGGCTAAGAAAGACTAACACACTTTATATGTTATGTCCACTGGGGGGAAAAAAACACCACTTTCTGGGAAACATCTTTAAATAGATAATATAAACAGCCAACAAGTCTTTAAAAAGCTTGGTCACCCTCGTTAGCCATTAGAGAAATGCAGATCACAGCCATTATAAGACGTTATTTCACACACACACAGACGAATAGCAAAAGAAATGGGTAATGGTCATTGATTGGCAAGGATAGAAAAACTCTGGCCTTAGTGCATTGTTTGCAGGGATATAAAACAATGCAGTTTTGTGATACTTGAATGAGTCCAAGGAGAATTACCATATGACTCAGAAACTCCTCTCCACTCAAATTATGCCAAAAAAAAACCCCCGAAAATCTAAACTCTAACTAAAAATATGCCTGCAAACACCAAAAATGTCCATCAACTAATGAAAGAATGTTTTAAATATAATATATCCATACAATGGACTTTTATTCACCTTTTTAAAGGGGTGGAGTTCTGATAAATGCTACAATATATATAACCTTTCATTTTAAACATTGTAAGTGGAAAAAATAAGACACAGGATGCCGACTCAAGTATAATTACAAATACATAACATAGAAAAAAATCCAAAGTTGCCAATATTGTGAAGATAGCCATGGGCTGGTGGTAGACAGAAGGGTAGTAAGTTCTTCATGGTTATGGATTCCCTTTAGGGATAATGGAGACATGTTTCTGAGCCAAAACCTAGCACTGGAAAGAGAGTCTCAATTAATTGCTTCTAAAGTCTGTCAGATATCTCTCTGCCTATCTGGATAATGAGCCCCATCCACCTGGTGGGTCAGTCCAGGGACTGACATTTTGCCTAGCCTTACGAACAGAATGGTTGCTGGTGCTAGGAGACTAGACACAGATTTTAACCTTCTGGCGTCTTTCATTCTTTATCTCCTCTTCCCATTCACCCTTGGAACAGTTGCCTGGAATCAGTGGGGAGGACCCATAGGCTTATTCTTTAACCAGTCATGGAGGAGCGGGGTGAGCTTCATTCTTACTCTTTGAGGAGTGTATTTTCTCAAACTGGACTGTGCTAACATCAAACCAAAGCTTGTGCTCCTCACGCTTCTGTGTACAGGGAAGGAAAAGTCCCCTTCCCATGTTAAATCCAGCTTTGGACACCTCTCTCTCTAGGCCAAGGGTTCTTTGAGGTAGGGGGTGAAAGGTCGTCCTCTCACACTGGATAACTCTATTCAATCAATCATAAGACCTCCATGCATCTACAAAAGGGGTCTTTGACGTCACATCAAAAGATTTTTATGTGAACAATTTGCAAAAAGCATAGTCAAGAAATTGGAAGGGCATTCAAAACTGTGTGGAAAAGTCAGCATATTAAATTTCTGATGTAATAACAGTCAAACAAAGTTTTAAATGGTAACAAATAAACCATGAATTATCTGTCTTCCAATAGATTACACATTACATACATTTATTCTACATATTGAAAAATATAAAGGTGTACATACTGTCATTGAAGTGCCTGGGCTCCATGAGTATGTGACTTCACAAACACATAAAGGCTGTGCTCAGTGGAAAGGCATGGCTGCCCTCAACTCTCAATAAAGCATCTTTATTTTCTCTTTAACTTGGAAAATTAAAACTACTCCCATGGAGATCAGTTTCATGTCTCTTACTTTTTGTTTTGTTTTTCTTCTCTTCTCTGTGGGTATCATCCAAACCAAACACAATGATATGGGATTTTTCTCATCCTTAAAAGACAGCTGTCAAATGTGAGCCTCCAGCATACGGAGATGAGTCAGTCTGTCTCTGGGTTAAAGATTGCAGAGCTGATTGTAGTTCTGAAACATCCTCGAGGGCTAAAGAGGGGGCTTGATCAGTAAAGCATTTGCCATGCAAACAAGAAGACCTAAATTTACATTCCCCCAATACTCACATAAAAGCCAAGCATGAAGGTACATTACTGTCATATTCATGCTGGGGAGTCAGGGACACAAGGATGTCTGGGGATCATTCCCAAGCCACTCTAGCTGAATAGGTGAGCTCCAGGTTCAGAGAGAAAAAAAAAAAACCCCGACTCAGAAAAGAGTATGGTGAGAGATGGAGGAAGACACTCAGTGTTGACCTCTGACTTAATCCACACATACACACACATGCTTACACATGAGCATGAACAGGCTCGTTGACACACACATTAAAAAATCCTTCCTTTGTCCTCAACTACATAAAAAGTGGAAGTCAAACCCTATGACATTATGAGGAAGTTCACCCACAGTAATGCTTGGTGCTCCTGAGTTCCTATAGGAGAGTGTGGGTAGGCTTTTGTTACTTGAAATCTCCCCCCCCCCCCCTTAACAGATTATTCCTTTTTCTGCACACAGGAAAACATATCTTGTGGAAAGAGGATCTACTTTGACACAGAGAATTGACTGGTTGTAGGAATGTGTCTACCCTATCATTTTTGTTATCTTAAGCTATATAAAACAACCTCAATCTTCTCCAAACCACCCGAACAACCTGTGAAGGGGGCTCCAGGGAACAATCGCCACCTAAACTACTCTGTGGATTTCAGTGTGCAAGTTTGAATCTTTTACTGTAGTAGTGGAGCCTACAAAACCACTCACTTGGTTCAGATCTATTCATTGAGAATTTCCTGCGGCCTCAGCAGCTTCACAGGCCAGGGTAGGATTGACAAATCAGCCCAGAAGACACTGTAAAGAACAAAGGGTGAAAGATTACAATAAGATAAAATGGACACTAATTGAATTTTTCACATACTTTTAAACTATATATCCCTAAACGATCAAATTTTAAAAATAACAATTTCATGAGAAATTTTCAGCCTCAAACGCATGCATTGGCTGTCACCAGGATTCAAAAAGGCAAAGGCTGGGCCAGGCAGTAGTTCTGCATACCAGCACTCCTGAGACAGAGGCAGGCGGGCGGTCTATGAGCTGGGGCCAGTATGGTCACAGAGTGAGGAGTTCCAGGATAGCTAGAGCTACATACAGAAACCCTGTCTCCAAAAACAAACAAAACAGAAAAGCAGGTTGGAATTGGATTGATCTTTTGCTTCCTGATAAACCTCGGTACTTTTTTTTTTTTTTTTTTTTTTTTTTATTTCAAATCAGAATTTTATTTTATTTTTTTTTTTTTTTTTTATAAATACTTTATTTTTTTTTCTTCAAGTTACATCTCAGTAACAAACCCCTCCCTATTCCCCCTTCCTAACCCGCCCTTCCACCCTCTTCTCTCCAGAGGTTTCCCCTTTCAGTCCAACAGCTGGTTCCTTCTCTTATACCAGTAAGTATTATACAGAACAATAGATATAAATATGCCACATTTATGAGATTAAATTGGCCCAGTATACCTTCCCAATGTTCAGTTTATACCTATTTGGCCCCTGACTTTAACATTCTACTATCTACCCAACTCCATGAGTTTAAAGGTCTATATGTGACTCAACATTCATACTATCTTGTAGCACACTTTTAAGAGTATCTTCTTAGATCTATAACACCCTCTTGATTCCTAAACAGTTCAAAATTTAACTATAAGATTCTATCTGTCTACTCTTCAACCACCTCAGAGACCTGAGAGGGATAAATATATTAGCTTATATAGGAAGTGCAGAGCCTGCAGCTTCCAAAACTGAGAAAGAACATACCAGTAGCTGCCTGGACAGTTCCCATTTTCTCTCCATACATTCCAGCATCAATCTTCAGCCTTTGGGTCCTGTTTCTCTGACAGACATTTGTTGTAGAGCAGGGATTATGAAGGACTTACCTACCCTGTCTTGGCAGAGTTAGGCTGTCGACTTCCCTGCTACCAAGTTTTGTCCTTTTTGGACAGCAGTCTGTCTGCAGTTGGTGCAAGGGGTTTTTTCATGCCAATAGAAAGGCTTGCCATTAATTCAACCATCTTACAGTGGAGGTTCTTCGATGCTTATCTTCTACTTGGAGTAGAATAGGGGGTGCTGTCAGGCGCTGATATGTCTCGATATCAAAAAAAAGAATCTTGATTTAAGATAACATCTTTGAATGCCATATTCTGCAGATCTCTAGGGGTTTTTGAAGATGCCCTAACCCTCTCTTGTATTTAGATAAGCAAATGTTGCTTGTCTCTTAGCAACTTGATTACTGGGTAGTTTATAGAGAATATCTGTGATAGACTGTCATAGTAGCTAACAAAGAGACATGTTTGCATGACAAGGAGTATGTTTTAACTATCCTAGACCATTTTAGACGGTTGGTATCAAGAGGTCAGAGCTTCACATTTTATTTTTAAGTATCTCTAGGTATGATACCATTGGGAAGCATTATCTTTAAATTTGTATCAATATACAAAGATCTATTCATTTTAAATATACTCTTAATTATGTATCAATATACAAAGATCAATGCCTATGTAGCCCAATATAATCTTAATATTATGTCCATATGCAAGGGTCAATACCATTGTGGCCAACTATAATCTTAATTTTGTATCAATATACAAAGATCAATACCGATGTAATCCAATACAATCTTATTTTTGCACAATAAACAATGGTCAATACCACTTTAGCCAAATAACCTACTAATTTTGTATCAATATACAAAGGTATAAGGGCATATTCAATAATCTGCCCCTTCTTCATGGACCTTCCTGTGCTATGACTATATCTCATTTTTCTCAAGCCCATGCACTCCTACATAGGAGAGGAAGAAGGATACAGAGAAGGAAAAGTAGGAATTCCCTGGGGCTAATCTCCAAAACCCATTAAGACAGGATCATTTATCAGCTTGTAGTCTCTTCCCCTACATAACAGAGTTTTCAGTTAACCTTCGAATAACCGAAAAGAAGGGCGGAGAAACACCCTCCCCCACCCTCTGGGCATGGGACGTCGCTCTCTTAAAGTGACTTCCTGCTGATTTGGGTCGTAGTAGACCTGTTTGGGGCCCCAACCCAAATGGGAAAAATGATTAAAAATGTTAGTACAATCCTTTTATGTTCAGTCCTTCTGTTCTCAGCTGTTTAGATGCCCTAAGGGGTTTGTAGGCAGAAGCTGATCTTGCAGGCTTCACTGAGGTTCCGGCTGGGGCATTGTGTAGAGCTGAACGGTCCCAGCGACACTGGATTGCAGTGGTGGTTGCAGGCCCCCGATGGAGACAGCTATTGAGGAAGTCTGCCAGGCAGAATCAACTGGGTCACTCATCCTCCTTGGTGCCTAATTCTGCTCTCTGCTGAGGATTCCGCTGTCCGCCGTCCCCAGGCTCCCCTAATGGACACTTCGGTACTTTAATCCCTTTTTTAAAAGAGGGAGCTAGCTGAAATTGCTTCTTCCAAAGCCTCCATGCTGAGAGAGGGTTTTCTTGAAGACTTGAGGAATAACTTGCTCACACCACCCCTCATCCAACCCTTTGAGAGAATAGGTATGGTGGCAAGCAATGTCTTTTCTCAGTGTCTGTCGGTATGAGCCTGCCTTTTATAAATGATAAGAAAACATATACAATAATGATAATTTCATTTGTTCACCCTTGCATTCATGAAGTCACCATTCAGCTTGTACTTTGTATGGCTCAAGGCCACAGATAGAAACAGGACACACTCACCTCTCATGGAGTTTACAGTCTACTGGATGAAGACAGACAAGAACAAATAAACAAACAACATTTGGTAGGTCAGAGGGTGATACAAAAGGGTACCCCATGGGAAAATAAGTCAGATGCTCAGTAGCGTACTGGTGATTTCACTCCAAGTGGAGAAGAAAGGTTTGGCCAAATATGTGAGACTTCGGATGTGGCGCCCGTCCATGGGAAAGGTTGAGGGTGAAACAAAGAAAAAGGTAGATGCAAAGATCTCACCCTCTAACCACAGGACTGCCCATCCAATCTGGTGAGGATAAGCACATTAAATAGGCTTTAAAGGGTGTGAATCTGAGCAACTCAAACAAGGTAGTCTCAGGAAGATGAAAGGAAAAAATACAAAACAAAAAGACATGTAAAGATTCCCTGCTCTAAATGAGGTGAAAAACCATTTTATTCTTTAAATTAGCAGCACAGGGGCAGGACTCCAAAACTAACATTTAGGAAGGGATGCAGGTGTCCAAGAGAGAATGATTGTTATGGTGGTGGTGGCAACTTGGACCACAAACATAGGAGAACTTCTCCAGACATGCATGCAGCTTCCTTCTTTTCCATGAAATGCCCTTCAAGCGAACAGAAAGGACTTCGAAGTGCTAACCAGAAACCGGTATTTTGGAACTCAGCAGCACCATTATAAAACTCCAGCCAAAGGGGCCCCACTGGTTCACCGCAGATCTGTGACCCCACTTGTAACTGAGGGTGGACAACTGGCTTGGCTCCGGTTTCCCTATGTGGGAAGATGAATATCTCATGAGTCCGCGGATCTTTGGGTCTCAACTTCACCACAAATGAAAGAACTTCCTCTGCCCCCTCACAACATCTGGAAGCTGCCTGCTGGGGCCTCCGATCCAAGTGGAAACATCTGTGCCTCTGGGAGCAGGCAGAACTGGGTGGTACCTAAACATGATTGTGAAAAGTTGCTCGAATAAAAAGATATTTTTGATAAAATATTTGGCCACAAGTTGAGGATGCAGAAATACAACTATGTAACCAGGCAGGACTTTCCCAGCTCATTCAGCCAGCTCCTGAACACGAAGTTTAGGCTGTTCTTGTTCTTGGTACTTAGTGTAGTTGGTTTCTCCTCTGTGGCTGTGACAAGCTGGAATCCGTGGGCAGTTTGGTCTCTGGCCATTCAGAACTCCCAGCTGCGTGCTTTCTGCATGACTACCTTTGACTCGGGAGGTTCGAAAAATAGCAGCAGTGTGCTGGAGTGGGAGAGTGTGCGCATTAGTCATTTCGTTCAGTGAATGCTACGCTGTCATCACTGTCAAACATAATAAAAGTGCAAGGGAAACACTTCCCCACATATCGATCTGTTCCACGCCTCCTGTGGTGAGCATAGAGTGAGTGAGCTACCTGTCTCTCACCCCCGAACTGTGAGCACAGGAGTCCCAGCTTCCTGGAAGTACTTATTTTGGAAACAGTTGAGAGCATCAACCTCAAACTTCCCGTTGCTCCACCTTGGCCATTTGTGAACTGAATCCCTTATGTGAACTGAAATATCTTATAATAAATACTTAAATGAACTTGTGTGACTTTGACAAAGACTCATTTATTATCAATTGTAATTATTTATTATTATTGTTGTTGTTAATTATTACATGTTAGGTTTTGGTCATAAGTGTTCTTTTTCTTAGATTGTACATTTTTGGACTTCTTAGGAATAAGTGTAATGAAGGTTACTATGTTTTGAATGTTCAGCACTACAGGAAATCACCTTGCTGTGGGAGAAGTTAGGTTTCTTTAGTGAAATTGGTAGGCAGTTTAGATTAGCATCTCACAGCACATAAGGAGGAGCTTGGCATCCCTTTACTTGTTGATATGGACAAAGCCAGCTGTGGCTGGGCAAATGCCCTGTTGAAGGGGCATTGCTAAAAAACCACGCAAATCACGAAAATGATGACAATTACTGTGAGAAGCAACGGGAGCTCCGGACAACACGAGAAATCCAGTGACCTCGAGACCACCAAGGATCGGAGATAATGTCATATATAAGCCAGAGAATTCCACATGGTTTCTCTCTTCATCCTGCCTTTACCATCTGAGAAGTCATGCTGAAGAAGAGCACAGCAAGATACACCTTTAACAGAATTTAGATTGTTATATTCCAAGACAAAGGCCTGGCATAAAAACTGCTGAGAGTTCCTTAAAGGTGTCTGTCTTGGGGCCCCAGAGCACCATAAAAGTGAGCGAGGTAAGTGGACTTCAGAAGCCGCGTGGAGAGGCTTTCAGCCTTGAGACTTGGCCCAGGCCAAAGAGAACAAGGAGGCGAGTCTTGGCTGATTGAAAAAACTGCCCCCAGTTTGGCAGTTGGAAAAGACTGATTTTATAAACTGGCTACAATTTGGTGGTTGAAATAAATTGGCTTTGCAACCTGGCAAAATAAGGCCCAGCAAACACTAAGCTTTGAAAAGGACTGCCGAGATTGCTGTAAACCAAGTTATCCTGTAGGGACCTACTAAGAATATTAATATCCTTTTAAGAAAGTTAAAATAATGTTAAGTATGTTTTTAGAGAGGTATTAGAGTGTTCTTAGGTATTAGGGTATGCTTAGATAGATTATAGATTTTAATTTATAGGTTTTAGGTTATGAGACTTAGGCATTTTATAGATGTTTGTTAAATATTAATAAATATAAGTGTTTATAAATAAAAATATTCCATTTCACTTTGCTAGGGGTTTTTATATACACTTCTTTAAATCCTTGTTGCATGCCTCCAAGGTGCATGTTACTGGCAGGGTTTTGCCCATAAGGAGCTGAAGCACAGCTAAGAAAGGAAGGGAAGAGAAATGGCTCACTTATACTTTCTCAAAGAGCAACATGAACCCATGATTGACTCCTTATGCTATCCATGTTCTAAAACCACTTTCTAAGCAGGTCCATGTGTAGAATGGTAAAGGTATTTTCCTGCTGAATTACTGTATGTGTTAGAAGCAAAGATGGGGAACATACACTGGGACCCATAGCTGCCATGGAGGGAAGCAGGACTCAAATTCCCAGCCTCTCCTGCATGTCCCATGATGCTGCTTGTAGGACACTTTCATATGAGCTTTGGGCCCAGTGGACCCTCCACGTTGTTGTTGGTTGGTATGGTGACACACACCTCTAGATTTACCTTGAAGACCGTTTCCCACACCAGCCCCAGCATCCATCCATGGAGGCAGCATCAGTGACTGCAGAAAAATCCCCAAGTCTTTGGTTCATTAGAGCCGCATGGTGACTGTCCACTTCCATTCAAATTTGTGTCATGCCTTTCTGGAAGCTTAACCTCAAATCTATTTCTCCAGCCCCCTAATAATCCTGTGTGCTACCATTTCACATCTTTCGTTAAATGTCTCTCTTTTTTTCGCCCTTCAAGGGATCAAAGTGGAGTCTGTTGTTTGCACATTGTTACCCTAAATAACACAGTGTGGAAAAGGAGAAGGATGGAATCAACATGATCCTGTTTTGCTTGCAGCTATTCTCTCATTTGCTGTGTCAGTCACCTGTGTGCCCCTGATAAACCACCGGAGAAAATAAGCTGAGTGACGTAAACCAGCTTCTTTTATTCCTTTAAAAATCTAAAGCATTTACTTATGCATGTGCAGATGTGGTTGTTTGCCTGCATGTGTACCATGTGTGTGCAGGTGTCCGTGGAGGCCGGAAGAGGGGTGCTGTGACTGGAGTTTACAGAGATAAGGGCTAGGTGAAGCGCCCAATGTGGATGCTTAGAACTGAGCCCTGATCCTCTGCAAGAGCAGCAAGGGCTCTTGGCTGCTGAGTCATCTCTTCAGCCACAAATTGGCTTCTTTTGGTTCCCAACATCAAAGGTTTCGCTGGGGTCATGATCAGTTGTTTCCATTGCTTTGGGGCCTGTTCAGAAAATGATGGCAAAGAGCATGTGATTGAAGGAAGCTGCTCATCTAGTGGAGGAGAAGGGAGGGGCTAGAATGCCAACACACCATTCATACTCACAAATGACCTAACTTCACTCACCTTAACCCTATCCCTGAATAGTCTACCATTTCCCACATAGACCCACCGGCTGAGGAACAATTTTTATCGCACGGGCCTTTTTGGGACATTTCAGGTTCAAACTACAGCACGTGGTTGATACCACTCTAGTACCCCCACCGTAGGAAGTGCCTGAGTCCATGCTGAAAGAGACAAATCATTTCTGGCTCTACATACCAATAGAGCATGGGAGCATTAAACAAGATCTTGGGGCTCGAAGGAGCCTTAATATTTGAGCAAAAAGAACTTCAATGTTATCACAGGTGCCATGGTTCAGAATGAATTCAGATTTCCTCTCTAGCGGGCTGGGCGGCTTCAATCCTCATACCAATGTTCCACTTTCCCAGGAGAGAACAGAGCTGAGTTGTCTGTAATGTGTTTCTGTCTCTTAAAAGTTTTGTTTACTTCTCCCCATTGATGCCACACAGTTCCAAAGAAAATCAGGCTGTGTTGTACACCATTAAAGCAAAAGCTGTTAAAGTATATTGTCATCAAGGAGAAACAATTTCCACGCCAATGTTACTTTTGTGTAACAACACAGGGTTAGGTCCAGAGCTGAAGAGGTGAAGGAGGCACAGAACTTAAAGAGGTTCACATAGAAATCTGAGATAACCTAGTGCAGCTCATGTACTGAGATTCAGGCAGTCAGTATAGCGCTTCAAGAAAAGCGTCCAATAGAGCATCCAATAACAGAAGCTGGTTTGAAGTAATGGACACAACAGAGGAAGGACCCTAGTTCATTAATGTAAGCAGGTAGAAGGCTGTTCCAATACATGGACAGTCCTTTTTTTCTCATGCTCAAGAATTTACACTGAACACTGTCAAACCTAAGAACAAATGTCCATGCAAATTCCTATGTAAATCTATTCAGGCAAAAGACAAGAAAAAGGTAAGGGAATTAGAAATTGATTTGATTCTTTCTGGCCAAATGGTGTATGTCACCTCTATTCTGTAGGATTTATCAATTAATGTGAAGGTTTCCTATGGTAATCTTCTACTCTTCTGATCTGAATGCTTGAAACCTGGGCCTGAATACAAATAGGAATTTGTGGAATCACAGCAGCAAGTGCTCCTTGAAGTCTTGTTTTTAAGTCCAAGAAGCAAGAAGTGAAATTTCAGAAACTGGACCATCCAATGTAATCATTAGTTTTTACAAACAAGTATATTTTATAGATATGCAAATTTTATACAAATTAACTACAATAACAACAAAATTTCAGTGGTTGGGCTTTCTATTCAGACTCTCTCCTCCTAACCCACTCATCTATAGATGTTTAGTATTCTGGAAGCATCAAAAATAAATATATTTGATTCAATAACTTGACTTCTAAAAAAAATCCAGTCATGGGCCTAGAGGAATGGCTCAGCAGTTAAAAGCACTGGCTGTTCTTCCAGAGGACCCAAGTGTGGCTCCCAGCCCACACATGGCACCTCACAACCCTCCTATAACTCCAGTTCCAGGAGACTGGATGCCCTCCTCTGTTTATTAGGACACTAGGCATGCATATGGTAAACAGACATACATGCAGACAAAGCTCACACACACATGAAATAAAATGAATTAATTAAAAAGAAATCTACTAAAGAACAAATAATTACAGACTTCCAAATTATTTGTGCAAGGGCCAGTGCAGAGGGTTAGCAGTTGAAGGCACTTCTGAACGCATGTAACTGTGGAAGGAGAGAATCAACATTTAGAAATAGCCTCCTTGTCCAAGAATAGAGGTATTATTAATCTATACTATATAAAACTATAACAAATTATAATTTAGTTATAAATTATAATAGTTACATCATTAAAAATTCAAAATTGTTGTATCTTTTTACTAGCATACATTCATTATATGTGCACTACAATGGATTTCACTATGATACTTTGATTCATGTGCTTCATCCCCCATCATCATTCGTTTCCCTTCTACTCCTGCTCATCCCTTCTTCCTAGGTATTCCCCCTTCTTTTTTAAATTTTAAACAATATTTGATGGTGCAAAACATGTCTAAAGTAAAAAACTGTCATTCAAAACTGTGTGCCGGGTGCTCCTATCATGGGGAACTGAGAAGCATGGGTTTAAAAGCAGCCTAGATGTTACAGCAAGTTCTAGGACAACTTGAACTACACAGTGAGAACCTGTCTCGAAAAGTCAAAAAACCAGAACAGCATCACAATGATCTTAAGCCACTGTGGTAGTTAGTGAAGAGGGCCAAATTTATGGCTTGGAGAAGCACCCAGGAGACTGGTAAAATACCCCCATAGGTGTGTCTGGGAGGCTGTTTCTAGAGAAGAGTTGCCATGGGGATAACACCTGCCTTGAATGTGGGCCACAGGGTCACCTAAGCTAGAGGCTCAGCCGGAATGCAAGGAGAAAGAGGAAGTTACCACCATCCTGCACATGTATTCTCTCCCATGCTCTGCCAGTCTCTCCCACCATGAGGGACTGCACACTGTGAGACCATGAGCTAGAATTAATTATTCTTCCAGTTGCTTTATTCTGGGGCACTAGTACTGTAAAATTGAAAACCTCATGGAGACAATTATGTATGTAGTTTTTTTCTCTTAAAATTTATAGATGTTTGTTTAAAAGACTTAAAAAATAGAATTGAAAAATTGGCAGTGATGACATTTTTGTAACTTTTATTTTCTTCAATAATTCTTATTTTATACTTTATTTTATAATATCCTTTCATATATGATGTATATTGTTGTGTCATAAAACAAAATGAATTAAAGTAGTGTATAGCATGTCAAAGAATATTATATAAGACATCAATAGAAAATCAGAAAAGTTATTAAATATAACTTATAGACAATGAAAACAAACAAACAAATAAACCCTGACCAGACAAAAACCTTTCATTTTCCTTCTTTGGTTCAGATTTACAGAAGTGATTCAGTCTGAAGTCATGTTTACGGAGAGTCATGGGACCGTGTGTGTGGTCTCAGGAATAAGGGAAAGCTCTGAGTTAACAGTAAAGTCTTAGAAGAAAAAAAAAAAAGTGAGGTAATTTGCCTGATCTTCTGAGAGTCAGCACCAGAAGGTCACAGAAATCTCTGCTCCCAGGAGGACCTACTTTGGGATGAGCTGCTAACGACACCCTGGTACTCTTGACAAGCCCACCTCTCCCCATTTCCATCCCTGCCCAGTCTCTGCCTATGAAGATGTCCACTTGGTTATGGGTCTGTCTCATTCGCTTTGTTTTTTCTATCAACAGCCCCAAACCAAAATACTAGGAATTGAGTTTTTTCAGGAGATGAGAATATTTGCAGTTGTTACTGCTCTAGAAAATCTGATGTCTCTCAGAGAATTTCATTTCAGTAAAATGTATTTGAGGTGAGGAAGAGAAAGCAGAAGGCGGTGCTATTGAGGATGGAGACAATGGGATCAGTGTTGCTCACCTATAAAATGAGGGGATACTATCTCTCAGGGGTTGGTGGAGAAGGGAGTGAGATGGTTGTAGTTAATGTCTGGCAATGAATAGTTTTTAAAGTTCATGTTTCACTGGGATACATAGTACCTTTAATGCAGGATGTTGACAGAGTAGAAGGTAGGTAATACGTGGCAATTCCAGGACAATGGCTGCTGAATTCTGGAGGCTCAGCACAGCAGCATATACTTGAGTTAGGCTGTTTGAGTTCAAATCTCTTCCTTGTAAAATCTCAGTCAAGTTACTTAATTTGGCATGCCTTAATTCCCCCCTCCCACCTGGCCATGTCAAGAGGCATTGATAAACAGCTTTTACTTCAAAACAGCTGTTACAATGCTAACAGGAAGCATTCAGGAAAAGGCTGGGCAACAGCAACCTCTATGTAAGCCAAGGTAAAGATTCTGTCCCCACTCGTTCCACTTAACACAGATTAAATCCTGGCAAGACTGTTTAGTTGTCCAAGGGGCCTGCCACCTGAGGTCCTTTGAGCCACAGTGAGTCATGATAGTCACACACATCTCCTAAGTCTTTAAGTAGTCGTCTTCTTCCTCTTCTTTTTCTTTTTCATTTTGCTTCTACTTCTTCTTCCAGACTACATGCATTTTGTGTCTTTAAATGTGTTTAGACAACTGCACTTACCACACAAGGACAATGGAGCTTACCAATGTTAGAATATTTGGGAGGCTTTCTACAACAAGATATACCCCTTAGGAAATTTTACAGAGGGAGGAAACATTTTACCCTAAGCACTGAGAGATTTTTTTTCTTTTTAAAAATAATTTCTTTTTCAAGTTACATCTAGATCAAAGCCCCCTCCCTCCCCCTCTCCCGGACCCACCTTCCTATGGTCTTCCCCTTCTTCCTCTCCTTCTCTTTGGATGACGGGAACCCTCACATATCAACTCCACTCAGTTTATCAGTCACATGAGGGCTAAAAACTTCCTCTAAAGCAAACATTTTTTAAAAATCTGACAATCCAAACATCACAAAATCTAAAATAATAAAAATCATTTTATCAATGAATGGTCTGGAATGTATTACTTTTTTATTTCCTACATCATTTGGATCAAAACTTTTATTTGAAAATGATTTGTTATTATGTTTTTCTAAGAAAAAAAGTCATTCTTTTTAAAAGTGAGATTGATTGATTGGTTGATTTGTGTGCTGAGGGAGTGGTGTGTGCATGTGTATGCCACAGCATTCATGTAGAGTTCAGAGGACAACTTTTTGGAGTTGGTTCTCTCCTTTCAACACCAAGGTCATCAGGCTAGGTAACAAGTGCTTTTTCTCCTCCATCTTCCCTTTATAACTCAAATTCACCTTTTGCTTTTTAAAGTTTTAAGGTTATTTTTCAACTATACCAGTTCTGATAGGTAATATCAGCACTGAGTTATTTTAACTAATTTATTAAAGTGGATATAAAATGGTTAGGATTCTATCAAGTGAAACTCTATCTTTGTGGGCCAGTGAGCTGGCTCAGCTGGTAAAGGTGCTTGACCCACATGGTAGACTGAAAGAACAGACTCCAACAAGTTGACCTCTGACCTCTACACATACATGCCATGGCACTGTCATGCACACACACAAATGCACAATAAATAAATTTAATTTTCTTAAAGTCTATATCACTTGCTAGAATTATTTACCCTGCTTGTTTATAAAGGCATTCTCATTTACACTCTCTAAGTATAAACAGCTTAGGAAAGACAATTTTCTTGTAGCTACTGCTTTGTTTTTGTTGTTGTTTAGTTGGTCTTCTTTTGTTTTTTTGTTTTGTTTTGTTTTGTTTTGGATGTTGATAGTCTCTTTATGTTCAGGCTGCTCTCTAACGCTGTGTATTAAAGGCTGATCTCTAAATTCTGATCTTCCTGTCTCTGCCTCTGGGCTCCAGAGTACTAGAATCACAAGCATTCTGCACAGTTGGCCTGCAGATTTCCATAGAGAAACAGGAGGCATGGTATGGTTGGACTCGGAGCCTGGGGACTAGGCTCTTGAGGAGGTCATGGTCCCTCTCCACGTCCTACTTCCATGTTTGCTTAGTAATAGGACTGACAGCTAGTGCAGAATACCCCATCCTAACCCTATGTGGCATAGCAAAGACGGTGGGGGTAATTTTGCCCTATTGTGGCACTAACAAATAAAAGAGTCAATGGGAGGTTGCCGCCAATTAAATGAGTAACTGAAGTGTGTTTTGCTGGAACTTACTGGGAGTTTCTAGAGATTTCTACAGCAGAGCAGTCCACCTAAATTTTCCTAGACAACTCCAAGCTATTCTTAAAATGTTTTCAGAATGGACCTTGGCAGGCAGAGCCCCCTAGGCTCAGCATGCCATCTCGCTGACTTCTGTATCAAAGGGGACTTCCTGCTGCGTTTGTTTACACCATTAAATTTCTTCCAAGTTAAGCCAGGAGAATTTCTCCAGGTGTTCACATTCCTAGAGGGTGGGGAAAGGGCTGAGCCCTCAACTAGATCAGTCCTACAGCCGCAGTGCAACACAAAGATCTCTTTTCACCGCGCAAACCTCCTCTGGTGATTTCTATTTTGGAGGTTGCCACCATAGCTCTGCAGGACCGTCCTCCAAGGCTCTGCAGGCACGCGGTCCTCGGGTGACAGTCTGGATCTGGGCCGTACGCCCTGGAAGGATGTGGGTGTACCTCGTCCTTGCAATCAGTTCTTGTGCCACCAGGCTCGGGACCCAGGGCTAGTGACCCGCCAGCTGCCCCCAGGAGCTCCGTCTGTTTAAAGGGAAAGCAGAGGCGAGTCCAAAGAGAGCTACAGGTTGACAGGAGAACTAGAACCGTGTCTGGGGCAGGGCAAGTGACGCTGGCAAGGTCACCCATTCAGTCACCAGGTGGTGTATTTAATTTAAAAGGAGTGTTAACCTTGTTTATACAAAATAACACCAATATGGAGGGAAGCCGTAAATCCGTTGTCGTTAAACAGTGGGGAGCCGCTGGCTTTGGCAGCCTGCCCACCAGCGACGTGAACTCGGTTGGCACCGAGCGTGCAGGAGCACGGCCCGGGCGGGCCTGCCAGCTTAGCAAGAGAAGGCCGGAGCTGCGCCCTCTCTGCCCACCAGATGACTCTTTGCATTCTTGTCAAATATATTTAGAACGAGAGGTGTCCGCTTAAAGAGAAGCATTTGTTAATCACTTAAATGCAGGCGTTTGGCCACGAGCCAAGTTCACCTTTATAAATATGTAGGATCGGTTTCCAGCTAGGCAGACAGCTCCTAGGTGAGATCTCCTTCGCTCCTCTCTGGGGCAAGCGTCTCCTCCAATCGACCTAAGGTGCATGTCCCTAACACCTTATTAATTTTGTAGCCCGGCGGGGGTTTCCTGAGCCCATGCCAGTCTTCTATCTGAAAGTTAAGGGAGATAAATACACGATGGTCCTGCACAGAGAGGAGAGCGGAGTTTCCTTAAGTAAGGAACAGATTAAAGTTAAATTCCTGTTGACTGGGGCGCTGGTGTCCACATCCTTCTGTTTACCAGCAGCTGTCGGGTGTTAATGACACCCTGATAACTCTAGAGCTGCCCTGGTCGAGCGGGGGTGAAGTAGATAAGGCCACCTTTAATCAGTCCAGAACTCCTCTCCTCACTCCTTGGCCTAAGAGTCAGAGGAAAGTGTCCAGAAGAGGCAAACCCTGGGTACCCAGACATTTCTCCCCGACTTGGGAGTCCATGTTCTAAAAGCCCTGGCTGTTCAGGCAGCCCACAGCAAAGCTGATGGAAATTCCAGCAGTGGGGACTGGGAAGGGAGGGTGGGGGCAGAGAGAGAGAGCAGCTGCTGGGCCGGGTCAGAAGGTCAGCTGTAGGCATCTTGGAGAACTCTCCCACTCCTGGTTTAGAAGCAGGGACACTTCCCTGCCCCCCAACCCGATTAACAGAGATAGCTAGCACATCAGGGACTGGGCAGAGAACCACAGCTTTCCTAGGGTCGTTAACCACGGGGAAATCACATTAATATTTGGAACATTCTCCCTCGAAAGATTGTAGTGCTGTAGGGACCTTGCCCGGCACCCACTCTTGAGTCTGCAGCCAACAAGAAGATTAAAGAAGGTGCCTAAAATGACTCGGAAAGGTCATGGAGAGTATTTGATCTAAAAGCTGCTGTCTGTCATTCTTTCCAGACAAACAGATATTTGAATGTCCTACTTGAGGCAGGCAGACAGCAGCTCTCTAGCATCTTCTACAGTGGGGAACGTGGCAAGCCCTCACCTGGCTCAGGTCCCAGACTGGGTGATCCTTGGGCTTCCAGAGACCCACCACCAGTCGGCTTAATTCCTAAATACAATCCACCTCAAGATCAACAAACCGGGAATCCCGGAATCTCTTTCATGCTCTAACCAGTGAAACAGACATACCTCCAATTAAGCCAAGGATTGAGACAAATTTATTTCTGCTTTTAGAAAGTGTAAATATTTTGCTTCTTTTTACCTCATTTTTGTCACCTGAAGTATGCCCCTGATTTACTTCAGGAGATACTGAGGGGGTCAGGGAGATGAAAGGTCAGCCAAGTAGAGTGAGCTGTTCAAAAGAAAAAGCCTGTTTGGAGACCAGGTGAGTTTCTTAAGACCGACTTTGATATTTGTCTGAAACAAGTTATTCTTATGCACTTTCTAGGACACCATAAGGCATGTGAGTCATATTTCCAAACTACAATGTCTCCACAAATATCTTTACACAAAGCATTGGAAAATGATTCCTTCTGCCTAGTTTCATTAGACTATTGTCTTTGTGTGTGTGCATGTGTATTTGGGGTTTCCTATGTGTGTGGGTGCACACTTGTAGAGGCCACAGGGTCAACCTCCGGTTTTGAAAAGGCTTTCTTGGTGTCCTGAAGCTCACCAAATTAGCAAAGACCGACAAGCCTCATGCATCCAACCACCTCTCCAGCACCAGGGAATTATGGGCCACCTTTCTAGCTTTTATTCGTAGGTTCCAGGCATGGAAGTCAGGTCATCATGCCTGCATAGAAAACATATTACTGAGTCATCTCCTTAGCCCTAGATTATTAACCCTTTATGGAAGATTTTAAACTAGCAATTGCTAATAAGTTGACTCTTATGTCCACAAAATTCATAGCTGAGAGTGGAGAACCCTCAGTTCCTCAGAATACTTGGATAGGTTCCGCCCAGAGATAATACGGTTAAAATGAACTCATTACAGTGAGCTCTAATCCAAAATGACTGATATCCTTATAAAAGGGTGAAATTTGCAGACAAACCTGAAAGTAGAGATTTGCCAGCAAGCCAAAGACACAGATTGCCTTCTATTGCAGCCCTCAGAAGTAAACTAGACTATACAAATCATGAATATAGGAGGGCCACTGAGATGGGTCAGAGGGTGAGGGTGCCTACTGCCAAGTCTGATCTGACAAGTTCAATCCCCAGTACCCACATAATGGAAAAGGAGAACTGACTCCCATGGGTGGTCCTCTGGCCACATGCAGACTTGCATGTCACCATGTGTGTAGGAGCACACACATATACGCACACATGCTTACACACACACACACTGAATAAATAACAAGAAAGAAAGAAAGAAAGAAAGAAAGAAAGAAAGAAAGAAAGAAAG
>CAJQZJ010019163.1:2391733-2422721 GCA_907164525.1 Lophiomys imhausi | reverse complement strand
AAGAAAGAAAGAAAGAAAGAAAGAAAGAAAGAAAGAAAGAAAGAAAGAAACCTTGAATCTATACATCCAGAATCTGGAACTATACTAAATAAACTTGAGACTTTGTTTGGTTTGGTTTTTCAGTATTAGGGGCTGAACTTAGTTGAAGAAGCTTGACAAATGCAATGCCACTGATCTACATTTTAATAAAGGGTCTAAGTTTGTCAAGCAGGCCTTGAACCTGCGACCTTCCTGCTTCAGCCTGTGGAGTTGCTTAGATTACTGGCCTGTGCTACTGTGCAAGGCAGATTCCTGTTGTGTGAGCCACCAAGTGCGTGTTGTGTGGTTAAAAGAGCCTTAACAAACTAAAATATCGGTTTTCACCATCTTGATAATTTTAAATGCCCCCTAGAACAGTGGTTCTCAAGCTTTCTAATGCTGTGACCCTTTAATACAGTTCCCTATGCTGTGGTGACCCCCAACTATAAAACTATTTTTGTTGCTATTTCATAACTGTAAATTTGCTACTGTTATGAATTGTATTGTAAATATCTGATATGCAAGATATCTGATATTTGACCCATCAGAACCTCGGGAAGAGTAAACAGTGCTTTTAACTGCTGAGTCATCTCTCTGGGCCCCAAGAACCAAAAATTTAAACCTTATTAAATTAATGTAAATGATTTATAATTACTTTTAATTTTTTGCTCAAGAGGATCTAACATTTATTATTTATGCGACACGAGCCTATTTTGGGAAGTTTATGTATTTTTGCTCATCTTACATGTATAAACCACTCTTTCAACATAAAAATATTCTCTAATCAAGAGAAGTACATCTTATACAGTAAAGCATATTTACAGTAAACATGGGCCATTTAAATAAGTACCAATTAAGGGGATTGTACCTTGCTTAGCGTTTTTCATTAAATTACATAGACTAGAATCGTTTCTGTCTAGTGAGCTGTGGTACGTGCCAAATGCTTCTCCATCATTTCACCCACATTTTTGATGCATAATATAATTGATGGTTTAAACATGTATGGTAGTTTTTTGTCAAAGACCTGGGGTTGAACTGAGATTATAAATAATCATAGTCAGGAAAGTCTGTCAAGTAGGGTCTATGGATAAAGTACCAGAAGGAAGAAGGAAGAATGCAGGAGTCACATGATCACCTTTGGATTTTTCAGAATATAATTGGTGGGCAGGGTAAGAGGGTGAATTAGAATTATACTTATGGGTGATATATCAATATTCCAAAAGAAAATAAGCTCAAGATAGGGATTGTGAATCTCTCTGTGCTGATTATAGCTACAGTCTCAGATCAATGGTTGAGCATGCTCATTTTCGTGTTCTATAATGTCCAAGATGGATTGAAATGTACAGGTCACTGCATCTCAGCTTCCTCTACCTTCACAATGGTTTGAGTTAGAATATTCTGTGTTATGCAGGCTGTCCTCTGTATAGTAAAATACTTGGCAGGATTCTGGGCTTCTACTTGCTATACACTGAGTGAGTCATGCTCCACTGGGTTGTGATAACAAAAACATGTCTTTAGACGCTTGACAGGAATGATGACAGTCATGCAAGACTTTTGAAGATGCTTAAGTTCAGCATCTATAGATGAGCAATTTGAGTCTATCAAAAAAGAAGGCGAATGCTGTGCGTATAAAAAAAAAAAAAGATGAAAATGGGGCTGGAGAGATGGCTCCATCACTAAAGTGCTTACCCCTGATGTTAAGGACCTAAATTCCATCCCAGATCCAATGGAAAGGACAAGAAGCACAGTAAGAACTTGGAATCCCAGTGCCAGGCAGAGACCGGCAGATAGCTCAGGCTTCTGACTAGCCAGCCTAGCTTATTGGGCGAGGACTAGACTCATGGCACATGAAGACACTGGAGACAAAAAAAAAAGCTCCAGAGGAATGGCATTCAAGGTTCACATGTGCGCGCGCACACACACACACACACACACACACACACACACAGACAAATAAACACACAAACACACTCACACACAGGCACCCACATGCACATTGTTGAAAATGGAGAAAAGAACAGAATAAAAGTGTAATGTCAAGAGTCCTGGAAAAGTCTATAATCAGAAATACTAACTAAAACTACATACCTTCGCCTGAGGGACACTGAGAAACTGTCAACGAATTCTGACACAGGAGGTCTGCTGTCCTGTTTACATTGCTTAGCTTCTTTACTATAAATAGAGGGAAGGGGGAGACAGGCCCTCCATCTTTGCCTGAAAGAAAAGTAATTAGGTCTATGATAACACCACTTGTTGTTTATTTGATTCCTCCAGTGCCCCAGGTCCTTTACTCACATTGTTTAGATTATTCCCCTCAATATCTTTTCAAGGCCAATATTAACTGCTCTGGGTCTCAGTTTCCCTGATATAATATGAATGAAGGTAGAGGGTGTCCTGTATCAATAGGATCTTGACTATAAAGCAAAGTTCAACTGCTGTTCTTCTAAGAAGGGGTGACCTTTAGAACTGGGGTGTAAGTAGGAACTACATCTGAGGAATCCACAGCTGCTGGGGGCTCTCCTTCCCCTAGAGTGCTAGCTGTAAGTAAATCAAGAAGACATAAGTCTTCTTAAGCATAATTCTTCTGTATATAGAGACTGGAAAGTAGGAGGTGTGGTATCTAATACTGACTGTCATCTGGACGGGATCTAGAATCACCTAAGAGGCAGATCTTACAGCCTACACAGTAGTTTCTAAATCGTGTTACTTGAAGTGAGAAGACCCACTGAAAATGGGGGTAACCCTATGTCATAAGCTTAGGCACCAGAGTAGACAAAGAACAGAAGTGAGCTGAGGACCAGCATTCATTGTTCTCTGCCTCATGACTGGCTTCTGTGGAATAAGTTGTCTCGTGTTCCTGTGGTCACGACTTTCCTGCCATGATAAACTGAGTCCTTTTCCATAGTAAACTGGCTCACAAACACAGGCACACATGGCTGAAGGAAGTGACCCAGGCGCATAAGGGACTCAGTGAAGATGTGAATGGCATCAGCTCTCATGGTCACATGCTGCTTTTCTCTGACCTCCACCCCACTCAGCCTCATGAGTGAAAACAAAGCATTTATAGCTCTAGGCTGCTGGAGGGGAAGGTCCATTATGTTCAGCTTGGAGGTGGCAGATCCCTGGAGCTCTCTAGCTATCCAAGACTGCCTAAGAGGCAGAACTTGCAGCCTACAACTCTAGAACCAACCTAGAGTTCTAACCAATGAACTCTAGGTTCAGTGAGAGACCCTATCTCGAAAAAATAACCTGGAGAGCACCTGTCAACCTGACTACAGCGGTTGAAGGTACATATGGCCAAGCTTGTAAACCTGTGTGCAGTTGTGGAAAAGAACCAGTTCCTGGTAGCAGTTCTTTGACCTCCACATATGTACTGTGGGATATGCAGATACACACACACACACACACACACACACACACACACACACACAGTAACTAGCTGTGAGTTACTCTAATAAATACATGCAGACTAGAGATCAACAGATTGTGTGTGTGTGATATATATATCAGACTGTAACGCCTGAGATTTAGGTCAAGAAAGAGGAGACTAAGAACAATTAGGCTCTTACTCTATCTTTTTTTTAACCTCATGCATAGCTAACTCAAGCACAACATAGCTCTTTAACTTAAGGAAATGGGGACTTCAAATTTTCCACCTATCCAGGAGACAACAGGGTGAACCCTAGTTCAGAGGAGAGTTACTGAAGGCTTGGAGCCCTTCAACTCTCTGCTCCAGCACCCTGCAGTGAGCTAAATGCCACCACCACCACCCCCTCCACCCCAGAATAACAGCAATTGAACATTGCCTTGTTGTCTGAAAAACGTAATGGCCCTCCTTTTCCAACCCTCGGGATGTTCACATTGTGATAGACTGTGACTTTCAATGATCATTTCTAGCACACACAACATTGCAAAAAGTTCACAGGGAAGCAGGAAAGCTCACAGGGATGAAGGCAGGCTTTCCCCCACATCATTTGATGTCCCCCATCTCTCCAGCTTGGCACACTCTTAGGCCTAGATAGGCTGCTAGTCCATGCCCACAGCAGCCTCATGAAAGCATCCTGAGGGCAAGATGTAAGGTGAAAGGAGGCTGAAGAATCCACAGGCTGCCTTCACATTCCTTCTCTTCTAATGCTGGGTGAAGGAAAGAGGAGCCATCGGTTTTTTTTCTCCTACGGGAATATGTGAGGATGGAAGAATACAGGAATTTTATTCACAGAAGTTCATGAACTTACACTGTGCTCAAATGACTATGGATTACTCTAATAAACACACACACACACCACAGGCACACATATACACTATAAATTAATAGATATAGATAGATAGATGATAGAAACATAGATAGATGATAGATAATACATAGATGATAGATAGATAGAGATAGATAGATAGATAGATAGATGATATAGAGATATATCCACTTCCACCTGAGTACCAAATGTTCTTGTAGATCAGGATACAGTTGTGAGCAAAGTAAAAATGTGCCCCATCCAGTTTATATCCTTGTAGGGTAGAGTAACAGACACAAGTAGAGAAGTTCTTGTGATGATTAGGGTCAGAAGATGCTATGTTTTGTTGTGTTTTCACACCAGACCTTTTGACATGAAAACAGAAATGAAATTAAAGCTAAAAAAAAAATGGGGGGGGACTGGAAGGAGGAAAGAACACAGAGAACCAGGGCACACCTTGGAAATAGACTAGAACTAATTTTAACTGCTACACAGTAATCCTAGTGGGAATATATGAGCCTCATCCATTCTTCTACGGATGTATGTTTATGTCGTTCCCAGTTATTTGTCATCCCCAGCTTTGACACCCACGGTGAAGCCTTCTCTTGTGATTTTATAAGGAAGTGGGAATACTGTAGAAATAATTAATTAAATTATCTACCGGTATTTATATTATCGTTAATTGGGCAGCGGTGTTAATCTTTAACCCGCCATTATAAACGAGTACACACAGACACTTGATGGATTTTAACAAGCCTGGATTGAGCAATCTTAGCCCATCTAAGATAGCTCATAATTCTATCCCTGAATAAAGTCCCATATATTCATACATTCCCTTGGACTGTTATTCTCCATGCTATGCCAAGGTTTCAGGCTATGCCAATGTTTCAGGCCATGTGGAATGACATTCTTTTCTCTAATCTATGGCTTGTATCCTCCTTCCTGCTCTTGGCTTCTCCTTCTCTTGGAGACTCCATATGGAGGCCCTTCTTTCTTCTTCTCCTGAACCTCTCTGCTTCATCAGCCTGTGGACATTAGTTCTGCATACCTCTATCTTTGCCCAATCTCGGGCCTCAGCATTTATTTAACCAATCAGAGACAAGCAAGGTAACACAGCATTTTTCACGCACAGCATGCATGCTTCTGGGAGCAGATTAATTAACAATTAGAATGCATAATATCACCCCATCAGATTCCCCATGAAATTGGGTGAACATGTCCATTCTTGTTATGTGTTTTCCAATTGTACTTCAGAGTGATGGTCCTAATTCACCAATAACAAGTTGTAACGGCTCTCATAGTATACGGAAACTCTCTTTTTCTCATGTGTCCAACGTGTGATGTCAGCAGATGTTTTTCCTAACCTGATGGGTGGCAAATGAATTGTCATCATTTTAATCTGTATTTCCCAATTACAAAAGGAGAATGGTTGTATGTCTTTGCTGTTACTTTGGGTCTCTTCTTTAGCATTCATTCTCTCAGAACTTGCTCATTTTATACTGGCCAAATGGTCTTCGAGTACTGTTGAGTTGTATATATACTTGATACATGATCTCTAAGTATCAAAATGCATCATCTTGGAATGTGGGCTTTTAAAAATGCCTTATGGTCTATGTAGAAAAAATTAAAAAGGAGGGTTAATAAGAGGGTTTTAATGTGATTTATTGAAGTGCAGCAATACCTGACTTGCACTTTGACATACCAACAATATTTGTTATGATGGCATTAACATTTTCTCTTTGCTTTGTGTGAAAGAATTTTAGCATTTTTGTTCAAGATCTTAGTATCAGAATATGTGAGGGTTCATGTGTGTGTGTTCATTTGTGTCATTTGTACATGTGCATATGTGTGTAGAGGTTAGATGAGGAATACCATCCATCTGCTTGGAGACAGGGACTCTCACTGGCCTGTAATGCACCAATTAGATTAGACTGTCTGGCCAGCAAGTCCCTGGGTTAAGTGCTCATCACCACACCCAGTAATTTCATGTAGGTTTGGGGGATCAAGCTTGAGTCACCATGCTAGTGAAGCAGATGTGACAGACTGAGCCATCACGCCAGCCCCTATAGTTTTGTATACAAACAAAGACGCCAATGTCTTCTTTTAAACAGAAAGTGATGTTTTCTCCCACCTCTTTATAAAGCTACATCTTGTCCAGGTTCAGTATCTGTCTGTGGGGGTCTGTTTCTGAGGTCCATAGCCCACCAGTCATCTCTAAAACAGTCTGCTCAGCATGAGGTTGCTCTAGGATATCTCCATCGCCAAGTGGGCATGGGCCTCTCCTTACTCTTCCTGGTCAAACTCACCTAGGCTATTTTGGACTCTGACTCTCCTAAGACAAATTAACTAGTTCTGAACAAGGTCAAAACACCAACTGTGTTAGGGTTTTAATTAAGATTTTAGATTGTGGCCGGGCGTTGGTGGCGCACGCCTTTAATCCCAGCACTTGGGAGGCAGAGGTAGGCGGATCTCTGTGAGTTCAAGGCCAGCCTGGTCTACAAAGTGAGTCTAGGACAGCCAGAGCTGTTATACAGAGAAACCCTGTCTCGAAAAAACCAAAAAAAAAAAAAAAAAAGATTTTAGATTGTTCAAGGAATAATTGGTCTCTTTACGAAATGTGGTCTTCTTGCTTGTGAAATAAATCTGTTTCTGGAAGTCTCTACTGTGTCCTTTCATACAGTGACACCCTAGTCTCCAGCAGGTCATCTGTTCCTTAGGTTTATCATTCAGTATCTCTGTAACGCCTTGGAGGCTTTTAAAGATTATGTTTTCTCCTGGGTCACTTCTTAAATTCAATAATATGATCACATGAGATATGGATATATAAAATTTCCAAAGAATTATTTGACATTTTAAACCCAAATCTTGTTAGCTGTAATTTGTGGCGGTGTTTTTATAAGCGCTGATCACATTTCTTTCTCTTGTACATCACACTGTGTAGATCCCAGGCACAGGGATAAAGGATAAAGGATATGACCAGGCTCCTTGCTTTTGGAAAAATATTTTTGACCTTTCAACATAAAATATAATTTTCAAGGTGTTTGCAAATGCTTTTCCAAATGAAGGAAGTTCCTTTTTGTTTCTAAACAGACCAATGGACTGCAAACTTCTAAAATAGTCAGAATTTACACAGGACATGCTAGCTGGTTCTTCTGGGTGTTAGAATGTGGAATGCAGAGGTGGAAAAATGTAGCATTTTCAATAAAAACAGCCTCACTGTATTTAGAAAGATCTCTCTTAAGCAGCTTTGCCAGTGTTTAGCCTTACTTCCCTAGAGTAATGGGATTTCTTCTCTTATTCCACAAAAGAAAAAGTATGCTTCACAAAAGCTTATTATATGGAAAATTATATGTTAAGTTCTTATAAAAAATTTTCAAACTAGAAGCCTTAAACTAAGTTCAAGTTTTAAATCTCATATTCAAACAGAATTTCAGAAATCATGTGCTGGTTAAAATGACCTGTCAGGGTGACATCCACATTTCTAGAAAATTTACTTAAAATGACTATATTTTCCATTAAGTTTTTTGATCGGTGTGAAAAATATTTTCTAGGCTTTATTTGGTTTGGATTTTACTCTAATCACACTGACTTCTCTAAGTCTAAAGAATGTAATTTTCAAAAATTAAATGTAACTGCTATTGAAACAATGTTATATAATAACAGTTAAAGGCTTTTCATAAACTATCTTCAGGAGGTAAGAAGAGAAAGGGGGCGGTTAGAAAGACTAGAAAGAGCCTGGGATAATTCACATGCTCCACAGTCACTCTGAGAAGTGAGGTGCTACCAATTAGAGAAGGAGTCCTTCTCTCTGACCAACCCCTCCCAACTTTCATACATCTCTCCCGCCTCTCATCTTTGCCTCTCTCTCTCTTAGCCTTCCCACAGAAATGGAGAAGCAGATTCTCTATCATTCGTAATGGTTCTCAGGCCCAAATGTTTCACTAAGGCACTAGAAAGACTCACAGGGCACCAACAATACTAATGGTGTTACATGATGTAAACAGATGAATAAACAAAAAACATGACGTGCATGAGAACAGGGTCTGGGAGTGACAAGGTGAGGGGGCCCAGCTATCCATTCCTAATAGAGTACCATTGGTCTAGTGAGCTCCAACCCACTAATTATTATCTACTTGTTGGTCTTCAGGGGCTCATGGGAGCTCATGAGCCTTTCTTCCTCCACAACAGGATGTTGAGTGGCCCAATCTTGTGCTGGGTACTAGAAACCATAACTTCTATGAAATCGAAAATGTGACTGTGATGCTCAGAAGGACAACATTTTAGCTCACTCCAGTCCTTCCTCCCACTCTTCACATTCTTTGTATCTCATCTTCCCTGATGTTTCCGAAGTCTTATTCCCTTATGGCTGGCCACTCAATAGTTCTTTATTCTCTCTGACAGCTAGAAGTCACTGCAGTTACCACTGGCTATACACAAAGAAGCTTCTCTGACCAAAGTTGGCAGCAGCATTCATCTGTGGCTGTAAATGTAGTTATTGAGAAGGCAATTTGAGGAGCACATTGTTTCCATTTAGTAAAGAACATCAGTAGCCTCCCCACGCAGGGCTAGGGCGTCCCCAGGTGCAGGTTTACAATACATCAGACATGGCCTCTCTACTATGCAGTGAGGCTCGAATCTGATTTTGCACCCCATTTCTTTATCCAGCCATCAGGTAATGGATACTTAGGTTCTTTCCACTTTTGGCTATTGTCAATGCTGCTGTAATGTAATGGGAAAGAATTTTATTTTATTTTTTGATGCCTTGCCACTTTGACAGTAACACAAGCTAAGTATTTTTTAAGCTGCTCAGCAGGCATACTTATTTGTAAAATTAATTTGTTATTATTACTGATAGAGAACATGCTATGGAGCTTAGCCTCACCTCAACTTGCAGCCTTCCTGCTTCAGACTCCTACAAGCATGTACTATGGTGACTAGCTCAGAGACGTATGTCAGATTCAACATCATGAACAGGATGGATAAATAAGAAAGATTCACTATAAAAACAGCAACGAAAACAATGTAGTATATATTCATTTACACCAATAGTAAAGAAAATGAACTTTCAAAACTGTTCCAAGGGCTTGCAGAGCTGGCTCAATGAATAAAGTGGTTACTGAACAAGTGTAGGACTCAGGCTGGGATCCCAAACACCAAATGCTACCTGAGGAAGGATGTCTTTTAATTCCAGCATGCATGAAACAGAGACAAGGGGTCCCAGATGCAGCCTGGAGAGCTAAAGTAGCTGAACTGGCAAGCTCTGAGTACAGAAGTTGATGTCTTCCATGCCAACAAACAAATCTTCATACATACATTTGAACACACACGTGTCCAAATATATCCCAAGCATTCACATGTGCATAAAAATCACACACACACACTCAAAACTTTTATATTAAAGATTCTTCCATGACAGGAAGTAATTTGTTTCATGATCTCAGGAATATGTAAGAATTATAAATTTTTACCCAAAACTGAGCGAGCAAAAATACACAAATTGACATAATTTTAGAAAAAGATAGAAATTATAAATTTTTACCCAAAACTGAGCGAGCAAAAATACACAAATTGACATAATTTTAGAAAAAGATAGACAAGTCAAGTAATAATAGAGATTTCTATGTCCTACTTTTAATAGAAGACTAATTATACAGAAGATTAATAAGGAAGTAGAGGCTTGAGCAATATCGTATACCATCCTAGCCTTAACAGACATTGATAAGACATTCCGTTCAGCAAAGACATGGCACACCTTTTCAAGTTCACAGCCACATTTTCTAGGTAGGTCATATGTTAGGGCATGAAACAAGCCAGGCTGTTTTAAAACTTTTTATTTTATAGTTGATGATTTTTACTTGAGGTGTGATGATCAGTAGGGAAAACTGACATTTCAGTTTTATTACCATAACTCAAAGTACTATAGGTTTTAAGAAACAGACAATTATTAGAAATTGAAATTTTGTAAAAAAACAAAAAGCAAAAAGCAAAACAAAACAAAAAAAACAGAAGAGAAAAATGCCCGATAATTAAAATGATACTTCCTAATAGTCATTTAAACTATTACACTATAGTGCCCTTTGTATCACTAATGCTTTTATAAGAAAGAAATATTAATATGAAAAAATGGTTAGTGAAGAGTTGAATAAAAATTAAAGGAAATATGTATTTAAAATGTACTCTTAATTAGTTTTGGAAGCTAGTTGCTCTGCACTTCCTATTTATTCAAATATATCTATCCTTCTCAGGTCTCTGATGTGGTTGAAGACTAGATAGTTATAGTCTCACTGTTAACTTTTAAGTTGTTGAGGAATTAAAAGGATGGTTAAGGTCTAAGAAGATATCTTTAAGTTGATAATGCAAGTTAGGACAGAAACTGAGTTAGGTATAGAACTGTAAACTCATCAAGATAGATAGATAATAGAATATTATTATTAGTTAACAAATATGTATGGACTGGACATTGGGAATGTATGTTATACCTTATAGTTTTCATAATTGTTGCCAATTGTTCTTATTGTTTTGTATTATACTTATTGTTACAAGAAAAAGAGTCTTTTATTGGACTAAAAGGGGAGCTGCTGGGAGAAAAAAGATACACCTTAAATTAAAAAAAGGAAAGCAGATGGGAGGGAGAGGGGGGAGAGGGTAAGGGGGTAGAACCGGGAGGGGGAGGAGGGAGAGGACTGTGATTGAGATGTAACTTGAAAAAATAAATAAATGTTGGAAAAAAACATGCTCTTAAACCTAGGTCCAATAGAAAAACATGGTTCTAGCTCTTTGAAGTGATTACCTAATGAAAATCTGTGTTAAGGCTTATTGAATTTTGTTTTATGGTTTTTTTTTCATCTGTTTGTTTGTTTTTATTTTTGACTTGGAAGAACTGTCGTCCCAGATTGAACAGGGCATCATAAGACACAAATATGTGGCACCAGTGACTTTTAGCAGAAGTTCACTGGGAAACTATGTGCTACATACATATTAGTATATAAAGAAAACTTCCATCATGGTGATGGCTTGACACTACACACACACACACACACACACACACACAAGTGATAGTAGTTCCAGGTACCTCATTAAGCTTCATACAAATCTAATTTTTTATATTTTTGGTTGTGAGCCTACCCTTTAATGGCTGAGTCATTTCTCCAGTTCCAAATCTAACTCCTATACATAAGAGATGCATGTCAAAACACAGTAGCGTGTGACTGCAGAAAGACCTGAATTCCCATCTGTCCTGGTTAGCATTAACCGTTAACACAGCCTAGAGTTACATTTGAAGGGACGCTCAGTTGAGGGACTGCCCAGAGCTGTCTGCCAGGTGGCCATGTCTATGAAGCTGTGAGGGATTGTCTTAACCATTGATTGATGTAGGAACCCCAGACTATTGTGACCAAAACCATCTCCAAGGCAGATAGCACAGTTTGCATAAGAAAGCTAGCTAAGCATGAGCATGTGATCTAAATTGATCCCTGAACTACGAACCAATCAGCAAATGGCATTCCTCTCTGGTTTCTTTTTTTCTTTCTTTTTAAAAAATATTTATTTATTACTTCAAGTTACATCTCCATCACAGTACCCTCTTTCCACTCCTCCAAGTCCCGCCCTCCCACCCTCTACCCCCTATCCCTTCCATCCCACTCCTCTGGAGTGGAGTGTTCCTACATATCAGTTCCCCGCCCCAGTTCAGCAGTCATATGAGGGCCAAGAGCCTCCTCATACACTGGGGGCCTACAAGGCAGCACCACTAGGGCAAAGTATCTCATTGGCAGGAAATAAAGTCTATGTTCATGTTCCCTTTGGTGTGTTGGTTGTAGTATAGTTATCCTGTAATACATGACTAAAATACAATTATAAGTGAATAGATGCCATGTGCATCCTTCTGAGTCGGGGTTAGCTCACTCAGATGAGCTTCTCTAGTTCCATCCATTTGGCTGCAAATTGCATGATTCCATTGTTTCTGATGGCTGAGTAGTATTCCATTGTGTAGATGTACCATGGTTTTTTAATCCATTCATTCCTCGGTTGAGGGACATCTGGATTGTTTCCAGTTTCTAGCTATTACAAATAAGGCTGCTATGAATATAAATGAAGACACTTCCTTGTGATTTGGTGAGGAATCATTTGGATGTATACCCAGAAGTGGAATGGCTGGGTCCCAAGGTAGAGCTATTCCAACTTTTCTAAGATATTGCCAGACTGACCACCATAGTGGTTGCACAAGCTTACAATCCCACCAGCAATGGAGGGGGGTTCCCCTTCTCCACAACCTCTCCAGCATGTGCTGTCATCTGAGCTTTGATCTTAGCCATTCTGACAGGTGTGAGATGGAATCTCAGAGTTGTCTCGAGTTGCATTTCTCTGATGATTAAGGATGCTGAGCATTTCTTCAAGTGTCTCTTAGTCATTAGGGATTCTTTGTGAATTCTCTGTTTAGCTCTGTTCCCCGTTTTTTGATTGGATTATTTGGTTTCTTGCCATTTAATTTCTTGAGTTCTTTGTAAATTTTGGATATTAGTCCTCTGTCAGATGTGGGGTTGGTGAGGATTTTTTCCCAATCTGTAGGTTACTGTATTCTAAGCAAGTGAAAGATCTGTATGACAAGAACTTCAAGTCCTTGAAGAAAGAAATTGAAGAGGCCATCAGAAGATGGAAAGATCTCCCATGCTCATGGGTAGGTAGGATCAACTTAATAGAAATGGCCATCCTGCCAAAAGCAATATACAAATTCAATGCAATTCCTATGAAAATACTACCACAATTCTTTATAGACGTGGAAAAAGCAATTCTCAACTTCATAAGGAATAACAAAAAACCGAGAATAGCTAAATCAATCCTGTACAATTAAAAAAAATTGGAGGTATCACCATCCTAGATTTCAAGCTGTACTACAGAGCAATAGTAATAAAAACAGCATGGTACTGGTATAGAAACAGACCAGTGGATCAATGGAATAGAATTGAAGACCCAGAAATGAACCCACACACCTATGGTTACTTAATTTTTGACAAAGAAACCAATTCCGTACAATGGGAAAAGGACAGCATCTTCAGCAATGGTGCTGGTCCAACTGGATGTCCACTTGTAAAAGAATGAAATTAGACCCATACTTACCACCTTGTACAAAACTCAAGTCCAAGTGGATCAAAGACCTTAACTTAAGACCGGACACACTAAATCTACTAGAAGAGAAAATGGGGGAAACCCTCGAACTCATTGGCATGGGTGACAACTTCCTGAACAGAACACCAACATCTCAGGATCTAAGACCAACAATCAATAAATGGGACCTCATGAAACTGAAAAGCTTCTGTAAGGCAAAAGACACTGTCATTCAAACAAAACAGCATCCTTTCTGGTTTCAACTTCAAGTTCCTGTTTGAATTCCTGCATGGACTTCTCTTAGTGATAGACTGTGACTTGAAAGCTGAAATAAACCCTCTCCTTCCTTAAGTTGCTTTTGGCCAGAGAGTTTCATCAGAGGAACAGGAAGGAACTAGAACAAAGTCTCATGCCAGAACTTTATCTTTCATTCAACAGCACATCAAGTACTCGCAAGAAGCCAAAATCAACTCCCCAAATCAAATCATGGCTCACCTGAGGCTCTCCCTTGGTTCTGGTTCAGCACCACTCACCCTTATGAATGCCTTCATAAGTCAAATGGGTTTTCCCGTGATCTTTGACCTCCCATGAGTCCCTGTGGTGCCCTGTCTTCTCGAATCTAAACCTCTGGAGAGTGTGCCATTGGGGAAAATATACAAGAGGAAAGAATCCTCTGGAAAAGGTAACATTTTCATATTTGTGACAGTCAATCTTGGTTGTCAACTTGGCAGAAATGAAAGACAATCTAGGAATTGGCAAAGCCCTCTCCTGTGTGTGTCAAGGATTGTGCCTCCAGATTGGCATGTGGTCAGCTAACTCACCCTAAGTGTAACTGGCATCTTCCCACAGGCTGGCTGAGGAGGAAGGAAACCGGTGCGCAATTCACAACTTCTTCTTGGACATGCGCTTTTCACTGCTGTCCTTACTAGTGAACATGGGGCTCTGGGTTCTTACACTAACTTCAGTGACTCTCTGGGGAGCAGCAAAGCCCTCAGCATTTGACTGGAGCTGCATCGCTGGTCCCTCTTGTTTCCAGGCTGCCACCTTCTTAGACTGAGGAGCTACTGGTTTCCCTGGCTCTCCAACCCATAATCATTGCCTTTGTGGGACAACTTAGACTCTAACTTTGTAAGTCAACCTAAGAAATCCTGCTTAAAGATTATATATGCATTCCTTTGATTCTGTCCCTCTGAAGAAGCCTGATGAGTTTACCGGCTAATCACCCCTTAAGGGCATGTTCAAGTCTTACCTTCTTACACCATCTTTATTCTCCCAGAAGATATACTCTTGACTTCTTGAAAAAGTTCTCCCAGGTTTTAGATAGCAAAAAGCTAGAGTCTCCATCTCCTGGGCCCACGTGCCCCAAATGCTGAACCTCACGTACCACAGACAACAAAATATGGCCACAGTCAGAAATAAATATGATATGTGGCCACTGTCTAACTTAGAACTTATTAATAATAGAGACATTTCTGGAAACATTAAAGAAAAACTATCCAGTTATTTCTTCATGAAGTTTTATGTTTATTTTTCTTGGTCCCTTAAACTCAATTGCTTTTATGTATCTTGAACTAAGACTAAACGTTTTAAAATTTAGAATGACAGAGCTGATATAGCCCAAATTCTTGGGCCTCGCCAAGTCCCAGTTTTTATAAAGATATATTTTTACAAATTTATTTTGGAAAGGCCTGTTGCCTCATGAAATAATTCTCAAGCAAACTGAGCTTGTAAAAGCCGGTATTATTTTTAGGCTATCTAATTCTTTTTCCAGTTCCCTGACAGTTGTATGTATTTTAAAACCCAGAAAAATAAACAGCCCAAAACATGTCAAAAATCAAATCCAACGGTTTCACTCCTAGAAGCAGTCTATCTTCTCACTCATGTTTAACAAGTTTTACTCTAAGAAAGAAAAATAACTATCACCAGTGATCATTTGAAGTCAAAAGCAACATTACCTATAAAGTACTCATACATTTTTTCTCTTTCGCTTTAAGACAACTGGGTATAATAAAATATCAATAGCAACAATAGCAAACAATGTTCCTCAAACATTTATAATGTATCAAGCATTTTAGACATAGTAATTCATTTAATCCTCACAGGATTATTTTATTCAACCAATTAAAATAGAGACATGGCCTATCTCATTAAAATTACATAGTAATGATCATAATGCAGTAGTAGCCTGGTGTGTACCTTGAAGCTAAGTCGCTGTACTTTGTGGATTATATCCTAAGAGCTCATGACTCTGGCTGAAAGAGTCATCCATGCTTATGGATGCAGCCTGAGGACACAGCCTCTGACTCCCCTTCTGCCTGACCTTGCACCTTCAAAGACTAAAGGTCTTCAGAAGGCAACCAACTGAGAGATGGTCAGAAGGAGCTGCTATGGTCTTCAAGGGTCTTTGGTTACTGGATACACTTGTAAGAACAAACAGTGTGACCGACCTTGTTATCTCACTCCCAGCAGTTAGAATTAGGGCTATTCACTCTTAACAAATATATATATATGTATATATATATATATATATATATATACATATATATATATATATATCCCTACCCAAAGAAATCTGTGAATATATACCCATATATATCCATATACAGATATATATATTTATATATCTGTATATGGATATATACATGACATATATCTGTATATGGATATATATTCACTGCTTTATATATTTATCATGTATATGTGTATATATGTATATATACATGATATATATCTGTATATGGATATATATATATGTGGATATATATTCACTGCTTTATTTGGGTAGGGATTTATGCATGTTCCTGTGTTTGAAAGTGTGGAGAGTATATATATACACACATCAACATGTGTGTATATACATATAGAGGAGAGGCTGGAGGCTAGCTAGCCTCAATGGTCCAACTTCCATTCTCAAATTTTTTTTGAAAAAGCATTTCTCATTGACCTGTAGCTTACCAAGAAGGTTAGGCTAGTTGGCCAGTAAGCTCAAGGGATATGCCCATCACTTACAAGTGTATACCACCATGCCTGGTAGCTTGTTGTTGTTTTAACATGGGCTCTGGGGGACTGCACTCAGATCCTCATGTATACAAGGCCAACACTTTACTGACTGAATCATCACACCAGGCTCCACATTAACTACCTATGCTCAGTCTTTCTCACATACCCACTACACTCGACAGTGGCACATTTCTGTCCCAGACAAAGAAAGGTGCCATCACTTAGGTGCCCTAACTTTATCCATGTCATGAACTTTCCCAGGCTCGTATGCTTCTCTGGCTTTGTGGTAGGAGACATGTTCAAGAGAAATCTCTTACCTCTGCTCAGTCTTGTAAACAAGTGGGGGAATTATCAGCTTCACCACTAAACACCAGTTTGAAGTTTAAGCTCCCAGACACCACCTGCTCCCTAAATACACGTTTGTTGAAAGGATAGAAGCCACCAGTGAATAACAAAATCTGTTGTTTCCAAAACATCTTTGGAATGTAGCATGGTTTTAGTTCAGTAGTAATCAAGTAGAGTCCTAGACTCAATACCCTGTTTTAAGAAATATTCAAGCCATGATAACAGGTATCCAAGACCCACAGCAGAGTCTCCTGCCCTGATATACTTGCTTTGATGTACCTATATAAAGAGCCATTTAGTCATCAGGAAATCAGCTCTGTAGAAATGGGAGAGGCTGTCCATAAGCCATCTTCCTGCCTGTCCGGGTTGGCAAAGCCTTGTCATCTTTTCAATTCAAGATAAAATGAACTTTTTGCTAAGAAGATCTTAGATTCATATCTGAAAAAAAAGAAAGAAAATCTATTCACTTAGCCAGATATGGTGGTACTCTCCAATAATGCCAGTTCTTGGAAAGTGGAAGCAAGAGGATTAGGAGGCCAAAGCTAACGGCTCGGTTCAGGGATAGCTTGGGATGGCATGAAAACAGGCCTCACAACAAAACACAAATCAAAACTGCAGCCAAGGCGACAAGATGGGCATCTACTCCCTCATTCTCCAGCGCAAAGACCAAAGAGACACAAAACTGAGAGTCCAGAAGCAGCCTTGAGCTTTAACAGCTTTTGCTTTACTTAACCAACCATAAAGGCCCCCAGTTATGACTCTGAGACCCTAGAATTCGTGTTCGAACTGCTGTCCTTCTTCACAGAAGCCAACAAAACTGGGCCCTCACAGCCGTTCAGAACACCCACCTTGAGCAAAGTAAATGCTAAGGTCAATTATCACACTAGACAAAGCTTAAAAAACCCTGCATTCCTCCTCAATTAAGCCACACAGTGAACCTAATAAATGCAGTGGATATTCTACAACAAAGGGGATCATAGAGTCTCAGAGGCAGTAACTTAAGATGCCTTTGATTTAAAAACTAAATCAGGGACATGTTCCAGCATAAGGAGCACTATGAAGTGTTCTGGAAGGGCAGGCAATTCTGTGTATGAGTCTGACACAGCCACATTGGCAGGTGCTACATGTAGGGACCAGGGTAACAGTGTCAACAACCATTCAACCTGGAAGTCGGTGTGGCTAGAGCCACTCCCTTCAAAAGAATGCAAGTCCTTTCCTCTCCAACAACAGAAATAAAAAGTAAAAGAAAGGATGAGAAAAGGGGAGATACAGAGGGCAGAAGTGAAGGTGTAACATTCATTCAGGCACTTTTGCTTGTATTTGACTTCATGACCCCAGTTGTCTCCTCAAAGTAAGGAGAGTTAGCCTGGGGCTGGAGAAGATCAGAGACCCTGCCTTGCAAAGGAAGATGCATAGATAAAGAATCATGTGATGTGGGTATACAATGGAATATTATTCAACCATAAAGAAGAACACCATTGTATTATTTCAGGAAAATGGATAGCACTGAATATCTTCATGTTAAACAAAATAAAGACAGATTCAGAAAGACAAATACCTCATGTTTCTTCTTAAGTGGAATTAATTTTTTTTGGGGGGACACAAAAGTAAAAGACTATTTGAAGGACATTAGCAAGATGGATAAGAGAGGCGGGACCATGAAGAGGCATGATATGATTTTATATATATATATACACATATATATATATATATGTGTATATATATATATGTATGTATGTATAATATTGCATGCATGAAAGAATCATAATTAACCCATCAGTATGTACCATTATGTACAATTAATACCAGTGATGTAGAAAGAAGAAAACAGTTGTTATTTTCCCAAACAGGACATAATCAAACGAAGCTTCCCTAGTCAAACAGGTCTCTATGGAAGCTGCTTCTGGTCTCAAGATGGGAGATGAATTGAGGCCTGGAACCCACCAACTAAATGTTTGTGGATTGCTTCTTATCTACAGTATCAATGAATGTGGCCGCTTAAAACCAGCCGGACTTTGGGTAAAAAAGAGATTCCAGTCCTGATTCCCAGCACCACAGGCTCAGCAGAAAGTCTTGTCCTGTTAGGGTATCAGCCTACAATAGGCATGCAACCATCCTGCCAGAAAAAAACAAAAACAAAAACAAAAATCAACAACAGAAATAACCCAGTAGGAGCATCATGCTAACACTTTAGGAATGGCTGGTGTGGCATCCCAGAATTCCAGCTGAGGAGTATTGATCATATATAGTTTTAAGCCTAAAAAAGATGCCTACTTCAACACTTCTTTGTTTATTACTTTTCTAGGATTTGGTTCATGAATAGGAAATCACACACACACACACACACACACACACCTATTGCTGGAAACTGAGAAAAAAATAGTGGATGCATAAAACTTGAGTGTTTGAATTCAAAATTTCCAGATACTTTCATTATTAAACTAAAACCCTCCATTCTTATGATTTATTGTTAATATTTAGTATGTGTATGTATGCACATCTTGGGGGTAAGGTGGGCTTATGTGTACATGGGGTTGGGAGAGACTTAGGCCTCTGGAGCTAGAGTTACTCGCTGTGGTGAGCTGCATAGTGTGAGTGCTGGAAACCAAATAGAGTCCTGTGCAAAAAAAAAAAATGCATGCTCCTAAGTGGCTGAGCCTTCTCTTCGGAAACTGAGGACCCTCAAAAAAAATTATTCAGACCATCAGTGTAAGACAAACAGCAGCCACAAAGGCTTAATCAGCCATGCTGCATACGTATATATGTATGAGTACATATGTATCTTATATATATTTATACTGCATATATATATGTATGTATTTATCCCTCTCACCCTATTCAGAGGCCAGGGAGAATGGCTGAAAAAGGCTCCAGAACACACCAATGCCCGCCAAAGTGAGAATGTCTTCCCAAAGCTCATTCCCATTCCTAACAAACATAGACATGGTGGAATAAAGCTACAGATGAAGAAGTTTCTCAATTCTACATAAACAATTGGCCCTTGGAGCTGGGTTGGGTCTTCCTAAGAAGTAGAGGAGAGAGAGTAAAATCCTGTGACCCCTGTTTCCCAGATGCAGAGTACAGCTCACTCTAGGGTTTGAGGATTGTGGATGGATCTCAGTAATAGTGTGTTTAGTATGTGACTGAATCTCTAGCGAGTGTTTTAGTGAACTTTCAGGGTGCACAGCTGACACCCACAGAATCACAGTTGAGTGGATATTAGCCTGTGTTAACCTAGGACTTTGTGGGGCAAAGACATGAAGAGCCAGGTGACCTGACTGGTAACTAGCCAAACTCTGGGCTCTTCTCCAAATCCTGAGTAGAAAATAGAATTCAGAGAGTGTTCACAGAGCCCAAGGGTTACAACCAGCTCAGGGATATATTGATATTGTAGGAATATGTGTATATAAATCAGCACATATACATACACCTCATTTTTTGACACTTCACACTTTTAAGAAGCAGTTTTCATACTTAAAAATTATATACATTGTATCAGTTGAAGACAGCATTTCCACATTCAACTGTAGACTAGGCCATGGCCACTCTCTAATGTATGCAAGAGTTTGCCTAACTAAGACAGTTATAGCAACTACCTTTGTGAGAATTAAGCAAAAGTAATTTCAAAATATCCCCGGTGAGTGACAAGAAGTCTCTAAGGATAAAGGAATGCTTACCACTGTAACAGAAGATTTTTATTTAAGACCCTTATATTTACTAGTACTTAACAAATATCTATAAAATACCTATATTCTTTCTATAACCTAACACCTAAAACCTAATAGTTATCTAAGAACACTTTAATACCTAAGAACACCTAACTAACCCTATTTTAATTTTCTTAAAAGCATGTTAATATTCTTAGCATAGGTCCATGCAGGATAACTTGGTTTTAACAATATAGATACATACTGCAGACCCAGCAGGCAGTCCCTTTCAAGCTTAGTGTTCATTGGGCCTAACTTTGCTAGTTCATATGGCCAGTTTATTTCAACCGCTAGGTTGTGACCGGCTTATGAAGTTCAGTCTGTTTTAAACACCAGCTTGAGGTCGGCTTCCTTCATCAACTGAAACTCATTTCTATAGTCTTGTTGGCCCACTTCTGTTACATGGCCTAAAGCTTCTTGGAGCAGCTTCCGAACTCTGACCACTTTTTCTGCCAGCCTTAATAGGCTAAATTATGACAAAATGTCTCTCTCAGGCTGACTTGCAATGAAAAGTCTTTCTCTTTTGGACTCTACCTCAGTTTATGACCATCACTGTCTATGGCATATGTAAACTGTCCACCTCTCCAGTGTGTGTAGATTTCTCAGTCTGTGGAGCTCTCTGGCTTATTTCTTGAAATCCTTGGTGGTCTCAAGGATCCACAAGATTTCTTGAGTATCTAGCAGTCCCTTAGCTTCTCAAGGCCACTGACATCACCTTCAAGGCTTGTGCAGTTTCTTAGCCACACTCCTTCAACAGGGCATTTTGTGATTCTCAAGTTCAAGGGACCACAGGCTAATCCTTTACATGCTGCCAGATGCTAAGCTGAACTGCATACTAATTTCACTAAAAAGGCATAACTTCTACCACAACCTCTGAGCCGGAGTTCAATGCCCTGCACTCACATGGAAGAAAGAAAAAAACCACCTTCAACAAGATGTCCTCTGACTGTCACATGTGTATTGTGTCATAAGATGCTCCTACCCAAAGAAATAAGTATAAAAAACTGTAAATGAAAGTATTTGTACTACTCACACATAGTAGTAGGGTTACAACTGACAGTAGCTACTATCATTCATTGATTTTAGTGGAAAGCATCTTTTTAACAGTCTCTTAAAGTCAGGCAGTGGTGGTGCACACCTTTATTCCCAGCACCCAGGAAGCAGAGACAGGTGGGTCTCTGTGAGTTTGAGTCCAGCCTGGTCTACATAGTGAATTCCAGAATAGCCAAAGCTATATAGTTTGACCATCGAGGGGGAAAGGTCTTTTGAGAACCTGCAGCCCTGCATTCTAAGTACTGTTCATGGTCTGTGTCCATGTGACGAAATGCTTGTTGAACTTTAGAAGTTGAACTGAACTTTAGGAAGGGAAATGTATGCCCTTGTGAGGGATGAAGGCAGAGACTCTGGCCACTGCCAAATCTTTCAAGAGCTCAGCCCAAGCCTGGGTAGAATGGACTTGCTAATAGACTCAATCAGGACTTGTCTTGGTACAGCAGAGTTCATGTTCACATGTACACATATTCACATACCACACACATACACCACACACACACACACACACACACACACACACACACACACACACACACCTGTAAAAAGTTCTCATTGCTACAAAGGACACATAGTAAAATCATGAATGCAATGGAGTGTCTCCCAACCTGCTTGTCTCCAACATAATCTTTGGATGTCAACAAGGAGACAAAAAGATAGATCTGAACTATAGCTATTAAAAATGTGTCCACAAGTCACTACTTCCTAAAAATTCCCCATATCAGGCAGTAACTTACAAACTATGTGCAGATCAACACCCAGACACTGATATTGTCTGTGTACACATAAATATATGAAATATTAAGTATAAATGTCTTAAGCAGTAAAAACAAAACTAGAATGATTTCCTGTGGACCCTTGGTGTTTATTTCTAAGAAGCTGAGATAGAGTAGTGGAACTTCCTGATTGAAGACCAAATACAAAGCGTGTTTTCTTAGTTTTTTTTTTTTTTTTCAATCACTGGCAAATTCCCTTAAATGACCTACTGGACATCTGGACCGGAAGGGAAGGGTTAAACCTAGCCTCAGGGAAGGAGAGGTGTGGTGCAGACAAAGAAGTAGGAAAGAGTTCTTAGGATCCTGTGATGTAAATTCAAATGGGATTCAACTTTGTGTCTCTTCACCATTTCCCTTCTAGTCCAGGTAGGAAGTTGCTGACCCCTACCCACATACGAACCACTATAACCGTCACATCACCCAGGGGCTCGTTCTGCTGTTGTTTCTTTCCTTGTCCTAAAGCACATGGGCTGACCAGGGCCTCATAGGTGTTCAGGTGATGCAACCCACACATCCTCAGTTGAAAGTCAACTCAATTTGGTGAAGCCCAGGGGACAGACAGCTGCATCAATTAAACAACCAGCCAGTCTCTCTGAGCTGTCATTACTCTTCTGCCCTTAAATGAGGTGAGAGGGAGGGGAAAGACACACCCTCAACAAGCCTCCTGGATTGTTTTTCTTTTCCTAACATGCTGACAAATTTCCCTTTGACAAAATCCTCAAAACAGGATTTCTGATCCACCACGGAAAGCATATAGGAATATTAAATTCTAGTAGTGAGGCAACACAGTAACTGCTTAAAAGGGATACAAGAACATTTTTATTTTCCTCTGATTCTAAGGTGTGTCAAGTTGATAGGTAAATCTAACTAGGACATCTCCTATCACCTATATACATAAGTTTGACACCCAAGACACGATAGCCTTTTTTCCTCTGCTTCTTCAATTTCTAAATCTCGGTTCTCTTATTCTTTATCTCAGCAGTTTCTTCTCCTTGAGTTTTCTTTACATTGGTATGGACATTTGCAATATCTATGGCAAGTTTTGAATCTCTAATTGACAGACACTATTATCTCTAACTATTTGATACCTCCTGCATGTTGATCCATAATATATTCCTAACTAGAAATTTCCATGATGATACGGACAATCTTGTATTCCTTTCATCCCTGTGGTTCTTATATTTCTTTTATATCACTAATAAACAGCTATCACTGTTGCCTCACTATTCGAATTTAGTAATAAGTCTCAGTTGGGTAATTGTCTTTATCTGGTTGGTCTGTAGACAAGTCTGTGAGGGATTTCTTGATTGTTTTAACTGATGAAGAAGGGTCCTGTCCACTAAGGGCAACACCATCCCTAGGCAGGGCTATATAAAGCAAACCTAGCTAAGCATGTGAGAGTGAGTCAGAGAAGGAGCCAGCAAGAAGCATTACCCTGTGGTTTCTGCCTTAAGGTCCTGCCTTAGGTTCCTGCCTTGATTTACCCTAAATGGTGGGTTGTAACCTGGGAGTTGGAAGATGGAATGAACTTTTTCCCTAAATTGCTTTGGGTCTTGGTGCTTGTCACAGCAACAACATTAAACTACAACGGGAAAGATATTCGAAGATAAAGCTAAAGAACTGCAAAGAACTGGAAGAAAACATGTGAAGAACTGGAAGATACTTGCAAGGATGTGAAACGATCACTCCTTAATGTCACAAGTGCTTTCTGTGTCCTCCATCCTTCTGTCATCATGGGAGATGGTTGCCCTTCCATCTGAGCTGAGTCTCTGGATTGGTGATCTTAAGAGTAGTCAGATAGGCTCCCTGGAAAAGTCCAGCTAGAACTGCTATCATTATTAGATGTTATGCCTTCTTTGTGATTGACTATCTGGACTATGTTTTATGCATATACTATTTGATTACAGTAGAATGTATGTAACACATACATACATACATTTCCATAAATTTGGACTACATGCAGTTATAGGGCTTTTTGTCTGTTTGTTTTTATTTTCTATTTTCTTCCTGACAGGATTTGGGGTCAAAATTCTAGTTATGACTGGCATTAGTAGGATGTAACTCCATATTTCACCCCTATTTAGGTCATAATCTTATGTGTAGGGATTGATTAAGTTCCTGGCTATGAGCTCATTCAGGGTGGAGCCCATGTTCACACATGCTTTGCCATCAGACTCCTGCTGGATACTGAATTCCCATTATCTGGAAAAGCAGTCCATCAAGGTGGATCTATGAGAGGGAGAGGCAGGCTTTGAAGGGTTCCCTCTGTCAACTTCTCTCAAAATAAAAAGGGAAACAATGGTCCTTGAAAAGGTAACTCTGTTGCAAAAGTTTGGGGTTGACACCATGCAATTCGAGTCTTTCAAACTGAAGGGAACCATGAACAAGACCCAAATGAGCTAAAAATTCTTCCCAGCTATGAAGTTATCATCACTACTGTGATCATCTTTACTGTCATTTTGTGTATGTGTGTGTGTGTGTGTGTGTGTGTGTATGCAGGTTGTCCATAATGCATGTGTTCTCTTCCATATATATAACCTATATGTGCATGTACATGGATATATCTTATTGTGTATATGATAGATAGATGGAGAGAATCTACATTATATATGCTCATACACAGAAGTCAAATGACTGAAAGTTTAGCTATCTTTTAGTTAGGACAATACACAAATTTTGAAGTGAGCAGTAAAGGCCTGTGTGGTATCCCCACAGGTCTGTCACAGAAGACTTCTGTAAAAGTCCTTTGATCCGCCTGCACCTGCACTCCAGGCGTTGATCATTTACTTACCATAATGTAAATATATGTTAAACAATAGATTTTACAATGGCCATTTTATAATTGTAGTAATAGTGTTTTTTTTCACCCCCATGATTATTTAATGTTATCTGCATAAAGGTTTTTAATTACTTAGGAATAATCCTAATAATTCTAAATGTCTATGTTAAGCTAATAAAATAAATATGGCTCCAGAAAATAGTAAATCTATTTTTTTGAAAGTATGAATTTTGTCTGCCAAAGAATGGTTCTGGTGACATTTTTAACAATCAAAACATTGGTGGCTTTCAGTCTTATTCTGGCTAAGGAAACACATTTACAGAATCAGGAAGATTTTGCTTCAGCACTTCTCTTATTTTGTTTATCTCTGGACAGTTTTTACTTAGTGACTTACTCTTGTCATTGCAAGTGTACACCTATTGAATGGAAGAGGCTAATGCCAAGAAACAGCAGAGTTGGTTTTCCATGCTGATATCTATGAGAAAAACAATTCAAATAAGACTTCCTTGTATCATTGCCAGTAACCAATTCACAGCTACCTGTAGTCATGTCTTCTGATGGCTTAACTAAAATGGCAACAAGCAGGTTCCTCTACTTCTTATGTCCGTTCACCTACCTTTATAAAATCAAGGTGAGCAGAGATGTAGTGCTAATGCGTGTGGTAGTTTTTGAATACTGCTCTGAGGTGAAACAGGCACTGAAGTTTCCACAAACCATTCAACAAAGACGGTCCTGTCGTTTTTGTCCATGACTGAAATTGAGAATTTTGTAGCCACGGATGAAGTAGGCAGCTAACTGAGGTATGTTTGTGACATTCTGATGATGTTCATATCAAAAGTCCTGATGGTTTCTTTTTATATGATATTTTAAAAAAAGAAACTTGGCTTTTCAGAAAACCATTTCCCTTCCCTTTTCTCTGAGCATCAGGAACTAATACTGAAAGCCTGCCTAAAATCACAATAATTCTGTACTGTATTTGAAGGTTTGAACTGGGGGTGGAAGAATTAAGGCTGGTCAATGAGATTAGTGTTTCAAAACTAAGAGAGGGAGAGAGACTCCAACTAGAAGTATCCCGGGGTTATTAGTGATAACAGTGCTCATACCCAATTAAGATGAAAACCATCTACCAGCTGAATGTGCCACCTCTGGCAGTGTGGGTTTATTTGTTTTATCAGACTCGAGGACTGAATGTTGAAGTGATACAGATGCTGGGTACCAAAGAGAGACTGGGAAGACTGAGAGATAATTGGGATGAAATGAGATGCCTCAAACGTTGCTGATTAACAAGCATGGCAGATTGTTAGACCAGTGAAGAAGTCATTCATTCCAGACAAGATTTGTAAAGAAAAAGAGTCATTGAGCTGTGAGTTGACATTCTGAAGACAACCACTGCACCTTTTTTTGATATCCAAGATGTGGTTCTATGATGTATTCACATCATAAAGTACCTTCAAAGGCCGCTGGGCAACTTCTCTACAAAATTCAAGTGGGCACAGCCAATTGTTTGATGAGCATCAGGCTTTTTTGTTTTCCTTTCCAGACTAAAGGATACTATCCCTATGAGTAATGACTGGCATTCATAATTAATAGAAAAATCTCTTGTGTTATCCCCAAAGTTAACAAAATAGGCTCCATAGCCAATAAACTTATTTGTATTATTTTTAAATATTTTATTTAATATTTATTAATAAATATTAATTAATTAATAATAAATATTAAATAAAATATTTAAATAATGCTTTAAATAATAATTTGAACTTGTTAAAATAAATATATCCACTACTTTTTTAGGACCCATGAGTAATTAGTTAAAAGACAAAACAACCCCCCAAAAAAAACCCTAAAACAAAAAACAAATTCATATGTAAGTTTCCCAGTTGGGCAGCAGTAAAATTACTCTTGCTCTTTTCTGTAGATAAATTCAAGAAAAATCTTGTCTCTAACCTCTGAAGTGGCCAAGGAAAGTCTTCATTCTACAGGAATGGTTTTCTGGAACTTTGACCATGGTTAAATTCAGTACATGGTGAGGAATGTGTCAGATGTCCTGATAAATGTGATTATCCAGAAGGCTCAATTCCTGCTGAAGAAGCTGAACTCCCATATGTAGGCCCTATCTCACAGGACAAAGAAACACAACAAGAAGCTGAGACAAGAGATGCTTGTTATGGAGGTAGGAACACAGCATGGTGAAGTCACGAAGCACAGGACACCTTGACTACAATATGGGAAAAATGGCACTTTCTTGGTCTCAGGGGGTAGGCTCAAAGTGTGCCTTGTGTGGGCAGATATTTTAAGGTTTCATTTCTGATTGTGTCTGCTTCATATGAGTCTTCACCCATTGTTACTGTGTTGGAAAATAGACAAGCAACTCCTTTTAAGGATAAAATTGGGATTGGCATGGGTCAAGTGAAATTATTTTGAAAATAAGAAGTAAGGTTTGACAAAAAGACAAGCAGCTGCTCAGGAGAATATGCGTATTTCTTGGACTTATTTAAACAATGAATTATCAAGTTCAAAGAAACACTTTGTTGACTAGAAGTTTTTAAAGGATACTTAAATATGGTTTGTTGGATAATATACGCTGTCACCGGAGTCAAACATACATGTTTAATTCACTTCAAAGAAAAACATGCCTTCAGATGTCCCCTATAAGCATACTTACAATTTCATTTCCAGAAAAATCCTGAGTTAGTTACAGGTTCAACTCTAGTTAAGTTCTAGAAGAACTTAGTTTTAGTTCTCGTTTAGTTTTTCTCCACATGAAAGGGAGGGTAAAGCACAGAGGGGAGTCCTTATTGGCTGTGCAAGATCTGCTGATGCTACCAGACCACTTACGCTGAAGTCATTTAAGCCTTCTGCAAATGAGAATAGCCCCCTCTGGGGTCATATGAAACCTTGCGCCTAAGGCATGAGCGAGGGGTGGTACTCCTGTCTGCCTCCATGCTCTATAGCATGGAAACAGGGAACAAGTCACTCATAATGCAGAAGAGAATCATTGGCACCCTGCACAAACCAATCACACAATGGCCCTTGAAGACCGACAGAAGGGCCTGGGGACAGTATTGCTCTACAGCTTAAGTTTTTTAGAAAACAGTGTTCTCTGCCCCTAACTATGAAGGTAACGTGAGTGTTTCAAAAGTCTTGGAAAATCTTTCCATGCTAGCCTGTTTCACATGGTGAATTTCAAGCATGGCAAAGTAAGTAAGGCCATGTTTAAAAAAATTTTTTTTTTAATTTCATCCAGAGATGTCATTGGAGAAGATACATAAGTTATGTCTAGTTCTTTTCACTTGTCTGATTTTATTCCATCTAAAGAAGCAAATACCATCTTAATGAGCATCCTTATATATAAAAGACAATCCATATTTTAAACTAATAATCTGCATATATATTAGAAATATGAAATAAGTATAATTTCATTAGCTAATCCTTTTGACCATCTTTCACAGATTCACTACTCTATAAAATCTATTCAGTAATACATACCAATGCCTTATTCTTTTGAGGACTTCTATGTGTTTTCATTCAACAAGGATACCAGCACGATTATTCAATTATTCTTCTCACTGTTGCAGGGATAACAACAGCTGTTGAAAAGAAAATTCTCACATCTTAATCAGATTATTTCCTTAGGATGAATTCTGATCTTTTTCAGGTAACCACAGCTTCTAGAAGTTCATATGTGCAAGGACCACATCCATCCAGGAAGCCACATTTCAGTGTGTTCCTCTAAGCCCCCCAGCTCTTCATTATTTTCCATACCTTCTTAGTGTTCCCCAGGCCTTGAGGGAGGTAGAGGTGTCCCATTTAAGACTGAGTGTTTGGAAGTCACCCATTCTCAGTACTTTGACCTGTAATGGGTCTCTATATCAACTGCTGAACACTGCAGAGAGAAGCTTCTCTGCCCAAGGTGGAGGGCTGAGCTAATCTATGTGTATAAATAAATATTTGGAAGGCAGCTTGGCAAAATATCCAATTCAGCAAGAAGGTAGCAATGCATCCCCACTCCCACCCAAGGACCTGTGATCTCTAAACCATGGGCCTGTGACCAGGTTTACAGTACCAATCATGAATGTCTTCAAGTGCAATCTAAAAGTGGGTGGTTGTCCTCATAACCTTTGTGCCACTCTTACTCCAATGACCTGTCTTGCCAGACATATTGGCACTGTAACATCCAGGCTTCAGTGATGGATAATGAATAACATTGATGGTTTTTCTCCTCCAGTAAACCTGGGTAACATTGTGAAATCTGGCAAAGAAGTTTGAGGTCAGTTTCAACTTGATTTCTCTAGGTGCTGCAACCAAAGTGTGCTGTGTCTACAGCAATAGGGTCTTACATCTAGTTCTGGTGGCTAACCAAGAACAATGACAATGGCCTGCATTGTTGGGGAGTGGAGGGCTCTGGGAACGACGTAACCAATAACTCCTAGGAAAATATTCATTCTATACCTAACACTGAGATTTTCATTTAAGAACCCAGGTCTTCTGGGAGAAGCATTGTCCACTTTTGCAGGGTGCCCTTGTTTAAGTTCCTTCTTTTTCTTATCAATTACATTTTGAACTAGCTTACAAAGTATGGGTTTCCATAAAGGTTATCAAAGAATAATTTTTTAAGTTTTCTGATTTCTATACTTCAAAAATTATCAAAAAGTACTCAACTTTACTTAATATTATAATAAACTATCAAGCCATTTTTGGTGCTTTCATTATTTAGATTTGCATTGCACTAAAAACATTCCAATGGGTAGACAGGCCCGTGTATACACTCTTAAGCCAATCACATGAGTTTTTTGTTTACTGAGTTTTTGTAAATCATATACATTTTTTACAAAATTAAAAAATAGCTTTATGACATGGAGATTGTTGTGTTTCAGTTATAATATTGAATACCAATGTAGATATGAGTGATAGTACTTATAACACAGAAGTACTATAGCATGTAGAGATTATTGGTAGTAAATAGTACTTTGGGGGAAATAAACCTAACATTCATTTCCAGGACATATTTAAAATGCATTACAAAATATGACTGTAAGAAAGAGGACTGATAACAAAAACAAAGAAAGTAGCAGATGTCCTGCTGCCTATCAATATTGGTAATTTTTTTTCATTATCTGCATAGTGCTTTTCCTATTTTGCCCATGATTTCAGTTCTCATTGCTACAAATCCATCATTCCTGGCCTTGTTTGCACAAATTGTCCTTGAATTAGGAAAATCTGTAGGCAAGATTCCTGGTCCAACTCATGGTTCTTAAGATAATAGGACAGGAGAAAGAAAGAAAAAAAGAAAGGAAGGAAGGAAGGAAGGATGGAAGGAAGGAAGGAAGGAAGGAAGGAAGAAAGAGAGAGAGAGAGAGAGAGAGAGAGAGAGAGAGAGAAAGAAAGAAAGAAGACAGACAGACTTACATGTCTTACCGAACATGTATCAAGCCATTTTTGGTGCTTTCATTATTTAGATTTACAACATCTTTGAATAAAGTGGAAGTTGGTGATAAAGGAAGGACAGCCCTGCTCCATTCTGATTAAGAGAAAAGTATTTATGTGACAAGTAAAAGAAGAAAATAACAGAGCAGCCAGCAGAGTAGACTGGGAGGGGACCAATAATGAATCTGCAAATCATTATTGATTAAGCTGTGAACTGAAGATTGCTTCTTAACGCAAGAAAATCTTGTAACCCACAGATTTTCTTTTAATTTTAATTTTGTCAAAAGGGTTGGATTCAATTAGTAGTACTAGATACTTATCCAATGCAGGCAATCTATAACAGTGAAAAAACACTCAGCTTCAGCCTTTGACCTGTGTGTCAGGAAACACAGATCCCCTAAACCAGGGCATTCTTCTCACACACCACACTCTCCTGAAGGTGGAAGCTAAGCCCACACACTTACAGGACACTTCATTCTATGACACACACGTACACACACACACCCCGACACACACACACACACACACACACACACACACACACACACACACACA
>CAJQZJ010019163.1:2369204-2387038 GCA_907164525.1 Lophiomys imhausi | reverse complement strand
CTCTCTCTCTCTCTCTCTCTCTCTCTCTCTCTCTCTCTCTCTCTCTCCCTCCCTCCCTCCCTTGCCTTTCGGTTTTGGCTAGTGTTCGCCTCTACCTCACCCTATGTTTGGAGGGCTGAAGAGAATTTACAAGAATGTAGAGTGTAATTAGGTTTCCTACTTGCAAAAATCCAGTTATTTTAAATGAGGTACACCATGAATCGCCCTGCCCTTGCACAGCAAGTTCAGAGCCGAGTCAAACTCCCTAATACCCTCTGGGCAGGAGAAGCATTGGCAAAGCCTCAGAAGGCAGATTGCTCCAGTGGAGATACTATCCACCAGCCTCTTTAAACAGAGTTACTTGCTCAGTGCAGTTTTCTGGCTAGCTAAAACTTTCAGTGCCCCTATGCTTCCTCTAGAAACTAAATAAACTCAGTTTTTACATGAATCTTATCACAAAAGGAAGAATTTTAATTATTTTTTTGTTTTAGATGAGTCGTCTAGCCACAGTTTCTTCCCACAATCACTTAAAAGATATTTATGGCCTTTACTGAGTATCACAGCTCCAGCATTTAGCTTCCACTAGTAATAGAAATGACGTATTGTCTTGTTAATTTTGTTGCCTGGATTTGGACAAGCACAAATATTTTGTACTTTCTCACGATCTCAAGCACTCTTCCTTTTCTCATTGTATGTGGCTAAGTCACACATTTGGAAGGAGGTGATGTAGGAAATAGGAATGCTGCATTTACACCACACCCCAGAGAGTGAAGAAGTTAATAGGGTGGTAGGAGAGAGCCATGAACCAGAGTCCTCACAGATAACAGTCTTACTGCGATGCTAGCATGCAACACTTCTCTAGCTTGCATGCAAGCCTTTGGCAAATCTGGCTGTGAATGGAAAGATGAAAGGAGATGTGGAGGATAAGAAGGAGTAGAAAAAAAGAAGGCAAGAAGGAAGGAAAAGGAATAGGAAGAAGAAGAGAGAAGCAAAGCAGGAAAGAAAGAGGACAAAGAGGAAGAGTAAGGAAAGGGAAGAGATGGTTGGTGTCCGTGATTAAACAGGGAATGGTCAGGAAATAAATCCTTCGACTCCAGGACAGTGACATTGCAAAGTCTGTCTCCCTAGCCTGTCTCCATTATTCCAAAGTACTCATTTGTCATTGTTGCAACTGTGGAAATTCATGGCCTTGTCCACCAAGCCCTGTCATCAAAGATGAGTATGAAGGGCTAGCTTCCTTGAGCCTGCTGACTTAGGGAGAAAGTTTTTGTTTGTTTGTTTGTCTTTTTATTATAGATCCCCATGGAGCTTCCTTCAGCCAATATTACAGTCCAATTTGCCAGACACCCAAGAGGACATTTGCTACTAAATGCTCCTTCTAAACCCATCAAGCTTCACCAGAGTGAAAAGTTGAGTCTCTGTTTTTCCTCTTTTTTCTTTCTTTCTTCCTTCCTTCCTTCTTTGTTTTGTTTTTTGGGTTTTTTTTTTTTGTTCGTTTGTTTTTTGATACAGGGTCTTTCTATGCATCATTGGCTTATCTGGAACTCACTCTGGAGACCTGGCTGGCCTCGAACTCATGGAGATCTGACTGCCTCTGCCTCCTGAGGGCTGGGATTAAAGGTGTGCACCACCACGCCTAACTTCCTCACACTCAGTAGTAAATTGTAGCTGAGGTTTCTGTGAGAATTTGGACATGAACATCACAAGTCATGCTTTGGCTTTGGCTCCACATTATTTAGAGGCCTTTGAGAGAAAACACAGAGTAAGGGAAAAAAATAACTGAAATCACTAATTTCTTAAGAATAGTAAAAGATAAATCCACCTGACCTTTTCACGGATGAATAAACAGGAAAAGATAGTAAGATAACCTTTGTGGGGATGTATGACTCCTAAGACATGTAAGAAGTTATTTAAGGCACAAGCAGAAAGATTACTAGCCTAAATTCTTTATTTAATAAACCTTAGGGTTGATTTTTTTTTCGCTTAAAACATTTTACTGAGAATTTCATATGTGAGTACTATGTTTACATATTTTCTTTTTTAAATTTCAAAGTTATATTTTTATCTAATTATTTATTTATATGTATGAGTGTTTTACCTGCATTACCTGTGAGCACTCTGTGTATGCAGTACCTGCAGAGGTCAAAGGAGGGCATCAGAATCTCTGGAATAGAGTTACAGTTGCTGTGAGCCACCACATGGGTGCAGGGAACCAAACCTGCATCCTGCAGAAGCACAGCAAGCACTCTTAATGGCTAAGTCATCTCTCCAGTCAAACATTCTTTCTTAAAAGGAAAAAAAAAAAAGGGTCTCTAGTAGAAAAGGGAAACAGAGGGACAGAAAGAAAGGGAAGAAAGGGAGAGATACCATGAACTATGTATGTATCGAGTAGGCCAAATGAGTAAACTAAACTGAATACTGACCAGCATCTCAGGCCTGAGTTCCTATGCAGAAGAACAGCCCCAGGCCCTGAAGTAAGGGTGGCAGCTATAGACACTAAACTAGGAGCCTGCGTTTCTATCTTTACTCCCTACACTGTTCCTAAAGGATTCCAAAAGGACTATTAAAGGATCTTCACTTTCTCTGCCAGGACAGGGAAGAAGTGGAAGACAGAGCCACTGTCCTTACAGGAATGTTACTTTGGGCATGATCACAGGTGACTAACCTTTTGTGAGTATTCAATTCGGTACTTCATTATACAGAATAAATTTGGGTAGATTACAAAAATTTAAATAATCTTTTTTTGCATTTTTCTCTTTCATAATAAAACTCAAATGCAACAGAGAGAAATTCTTCTTAAAGTCTCCCCCCACCCAAAAAAAATAAAACAGTTGACTTAAAATATGTTTTGACATGTTGATAATTCAGTAGCAAGTAGACTGGGCTGTTTGTCACTGGAGTGCCAGTAGACAGAAGACCAATGATAAGGGCGTAACCATGATGGAGCTGGCTTTGCAACTATGGATCTATTCATACCATACAAAATCAATTACTGTAAGTCCCACAGGGCTGTTTTCTGTCAATCTACCAGGCAGAATGTGTCCTAATGTGTGTAGACTGCTACAAAGAACACTTTCCCTCTTAAGCCCGGAGCCCTTGACCCCACTCCTCAGTGTGAAGATTCAAATCTTCATAAATTGCAATTCTTTAGAATCAAGTGTGTTTCAGTATTTTAAATCTTTGTGTAAACACACTTCTCATATCCTAAACAAAAAAGCTGCCTTCCCTACATAACATTCCTATTATTTGTTCATTACTAGGCAGATTATAACTTTAAATAAACACATCCCTAAACTTCTTAATAAGGCAAATTGTCTTCTTTTGCTCATTGTAGAGACATGTTTTGAGATTACACAGAGAGGGCACACAGTCCTGAGACACTGTGAGAGTCACCACCATTTCCTTTCATTAGTGGTTTGTGCACACCTCAGCCTCCCTTCTTGCAGATTGACTTGAAGCATTAAGGAAGTGATTCAGTCCCATATTCTCAGAAATGCCCCTCTTGTGCTCTTGGGTGAGGTCTCAGATGCTTGGGTCTGTATTATAAGATAATGTGGTTGATTTCCAAAGGGAATCGTTGAGCAAAAGGAGAAGCATTTGTAGAGCCGTTGCTGGAAATAAGCAAACATCCTCGGAAAATTGCTCTGAGTACATTATTGTTCTTTACTGGATGAATTTCATTTAGACCTCTCAGCATTTTGTGTCGTAGTTTAACGGGATAGCATGAAGCTAATGGTGCCTTTCTAACAACTGCCGATGAGAAAGTGCATTATCCATAAAATTCTGCAAAGGTTTAAAAATTTTTTTCTCCTAGATTTCAGCAAAATATTTAAAAATGAATGCTTCTTTATAGGCACTAACAGGAGGTTTTGGTGTAGTATTAGCAAAGCGGAACCTAATTCCGGACAATTTTCCATACTGGACGTGGCTATTAGGAGTTCCTCGGCAGATGCCATTTTAAATGTGATCATCGGGCTTCCTCATTTTTTTTTTCTTTCTTCATTGCTACAAAATAAAGGCTTTTCACATAGGTTGCCTGTCACTTTTGAAGCAGGAAGCATGATGAATTATGGCACATTTGCCTCGCTGTGCTTTATCAAGCTCATTAGAGATGATGCATGATTTGAACTTTTCAGAAGGTAAAAAGAGAATGCATACACCCCCTTCTTTATCTCCTCTGTTTACCTCTGATATCGTTCTGGATTACTTGTTGCATACATTGACCACTGGTTAAGGAAAAATTCTTGTCTGCAAAATGCAAGGCTTTTCCTAGAGCAGCTCTAAAACTCAGTTGTCAGTTCTTAGCGGCTGGTGTGGTCTCCAAACAGTCAGCTTTGGACGCTTCTTCTTTCCATTGCCAAACTACCCAAATAACCTTATGTGAATATCCTCCTATAGATATGGCAGTAACAGTTGGTTTTAATTTTCCAATGTGATGGAATTACAATAAAAGCTCCTAGTGAGCAAACTCCAGTTTCATAGAAGTAGCTCTCATTCATACATTTAGACAAACCTTATGTTTCAGAGTTGTGTTATATTGGATTCTCATTTTTAAAGAAAAAAATTTAAAGTTTTAAACTAATTTACACTAAATAAGCTTTTAGTCTTAAAAATATAAAGATGCAGAGTTGGGGAGAGCATTTGATCATGACATAAGAGGTGACCAGAGTGACAGCAAGTGAAAACATCACCTGAATTGCATTTCCCAGACTAGGGAACACAACACATTAATACGATTCCTAAAGACATCTTCTAGGTGACCAGTGGGTGAACCTCCACACACCTGGATGCTACCTTAAATGGTATGTGTGCTTTTCCTTCTGCAATCAATTAGCCCATGGGAAGTTAATGTGTGAGAGAATAGTCAGTGTATATCTGCGCATGTGCCTGAACTCAGGGTATGTCCCTGGACCTGTAGATGATGCTTTCTGTATTTCCATCACAGCTCTGTGACTTCCATGACTGCTGGGGGTGCCCAATGCCGTTGCAATGCGTTTCCTTTTGCTTTAGTTAAATCCAAGATAAAGCACCTTAGGCTAAGAGATTGTACACCAGAGCATATGAGGAAACATGTTCTCAGATGCTTCTAGGTCTGCTTCTTGGCTACCTTAGGAGGACTTCGTTGATTTACTATTATTATTTTTATTATTGTTGTTGTTGTTGTTATTTAAATTTTTTTTGTTTTTGTTTGTTTTTTTACAAAATTTTGTAGGCCTTTGACTCAAAGCCTAGAATGGCATAAAATAACATTAATATTATCCATTCTAAAATACATTCCATAAGCTATTGAACCAAATACATCATATTACCCAAATAAAATAACTTTTTATTACTTACTAGATTATTCTTGCAGGAAGGTTTTCTAAGATTGAAGGTGGATAAATAAGCATGAGATTCAAAGCACCATGTGGCTCACAACATTCTGCTCAGTTTTGACAAGCAAATCCCAATCCAGAAGGGGAGCGTCCATGGTTCCCACTGGATTAGACCAGAGGCTCTGCGGCATTTCCTGGGCTCCTGCCATTGTTCACCCACATCCTAGGTATGAGATCAGGGCTGGGTGCTCTTTTCTCAGTTCTTGTCTCCACTTCAGGTGCTAGGGGAAACATTTGAAACTCCTATTTGACCTTCCTTAAAAGGAAGCATAAAAATGGGTACAACAGGGACATCTCTCTTTTCTAATGGGGATTACTGAAAAGAACAACTGTATACCGAGCTCTGGGTGGCTTGTAGCACAGCTAGCATTTTGTATCTTCCATAAGGGCATGGTGAACAATGCTGTAGCTAAATCAACCATCCAAAGATCCCCGCTGCAAGAGAGGCCATGATATCCCCGTCACATTTGTAGGCTGGCTGCTTTGCATATACAAAAGCTGGATTACTCTGGAAGTGAGTTAGACCCGGTCTATCTCACAGCACAAAGTAAAAGATGAAAGATCCACCACCTGTGTGAGTCCCCATGGCTTCTTAGGTTTTAAGATGCAATTGTGGAAATAAAGAACAGAGAGACCAAGAGAAAGGATGCTAAACGACTACATAGATTTAGAAGCTAGCGAAGTGGGTCACAACAGTCCCTCCAGGCCAAAGACGAGCCCCTGGAAAGCAGGCATGTGGGCCCATCAACTCTCTCTCCATTTTATGTATTCTTGTATTGTGACAATTCTGTACACAGTCTTGACTTCTTTACCTTACAACTAGATTACAAAATCTTGACATCAAGACTATAACTTAATGCTCTTATGCCCAGTGATCTTTCAAAATAGAAGACAAGCATGAGGGAGAGTTTACTCCAACCAAACAGCACTGGAGTATTCCATAACACAGATCTGTAATCTATTTGGTTCTGTTGCCTGAATGTCATGTACATTTCTGGATGTGGGTGTGGTTCTCATTGTGGTGGGGGGAAGGGGAGGCAAACAAGGGACACCGAGAGATCCACTTGAATGTTCTGGAGTTCAGGCCTCCCAATAGAGTAGAACAGTGGGGTAAAACTATCCTTTCCAAGACGCAAGGATCACTCAGCACACATCTGAAAAAAATCTCCACAGAGCAATGCAACCTTCTTGAATGGATGGAAAGGTGCTTTTAGCCAAGCTTATCCTTCTGTAAAACTGTATTTGCAAGCCCACTTCCAAATCCTGGTTACGTGGAGTCTCCAATGACTCTTGTCTTTTAGAAACCAGAACTGTAAAATATGTGCCTAAAAGCAGACAAAGAAGAAGAAAAAGAAGAAAAAAACTCTACAAAGCTAAGGAAATCTACCTAAAGGTATATAACAAGGGAAACTGGTTATATTTGATCACTTGGGATGATGTGGTAATATCACCTATTTTTAAAGGCATTATTCATTAACATAACTGAAGAAAATTTGTTTCTGAAATAACTGGATAGATTTCTCTGATTTCACTAAACACTAGGAGAGAAATAAATTTCATGCCCAGAACATCATATGGTATTATACTCTTTCTGTTTAAAAAAAAAAAAGTAATAAATGTTTCCAATTTGGAAGGAGAACTTGTAAATTTTGTAAAGTTGAACATTGGTTGTGCACCCAGATTCTCCCTGAAGCACCTGGTACATTTCCGTTGAGTTTGTCTCCTTTGCTGTATCCACACAACTGTTTCTTTAAATCTGCACTGAAACACAGAAGACGCACACTGTTTAAAAGCAGGTGAAAGGTGACTCTAGACTTGAAATAAAAAAGCTGAGTTTCATTTTACACAACAGGCCCTTTCTCAGTTTGATGCAAGCACATTAAGCCGGACAGACAGACGATCTCCTGTAATTGTCAGCAGATTGGCAATCTGACTTATCATTCTGGCAAACTTGAACTTAATTGCTAAAATATGACTTCATTGCAACTACAAGTATGTTCTGGCAATGTCAAGTTATCCCAAACCACATGACTGGACTTCTGCCTGAGAATTCAAATTGAAGATGTATCCCAGGTTGAAGCTGCATCTCATGCATTCTGTGAGAACTCCACAGACAGGGAAACGGGATGCCGTTAAAACATTGCTGTGCCCCAGGGGTCAATGTCAGATACAATCTAATTTAACATCTTTATTAAGGATCTCGAAGAGGGAGTAAGCCACATATTAATGAAATGTGCAAATGATATTAAACTGGGAGCTGGTGTAACCACCAGTAAGGACAAAGAAATAATAGAAATGCGCCAAAAGAGGTTAAAACTCCTCACAGAAAATTATTACTTGAAAATCACCTTCCTGGGATGGATCACTTGGAAGATGAGCACTGGGAGTCTGAAATCTCAAAGTTTGGTGTGTTGCAGCCACCTGGGAAGAGGAAGGAAAAGAGGGCAACCCTGAGTCAGGATCTAATTTAGACACCAACACAAACATTGCATGTTATGTAAATGCATTTAGCCTTAAAAAAAAAAAAAAGTAAAAATTTACATATGACCCAGCTCAAGGTAGCAGCTTAGCTAGCCCAGTCCAGATAACTACCAAGAAGGGCTACTCTGTGATACTACTGACTCATGAAAATACATACACTGACCTGGAGTGAAACAGAAGGGTGCCAGCAAACTGGTAGCACATCAGGAAAGAAACACAAAGTAAAATAAGATGCCCAAAGGTTGCTCCTGAAGGCTGTAGGCATGAGGAGACTCCTGGCTGACTTTAAATGCTTGAGATCATCCACTTTTTATCACTTCTATTCCTGCTTCCAAGACAGCAACCTTGGCCATCTTTGGACAACCCATAATTTTAAGGAATATTAAGCTGGCTGGCTTCTAGCATTTTAAGGCATCCGCCTTTCCCCCTTGAGGTTGCTTAGCGACTGCTGACAGGTGAACCACAAGAAGAACTGGGTACAAAGCATAGCACTTTGAGACCTACCTAAGGACAGTGTTCCTGACATGTTGGACTTTACCCCTTTTCTACAATGACTGCTAACCGTCTCATAAAAATTAAATTCTATAAAACTGGAGGGATGTCTCAGCAGTTAAGTTACCTGCTGTTCTTGCAGAGGACACAGTTTGGCTCCCAGGCACTCAGATGGCAGCTTTACAACCCTATCTAACTCCGATTCCAGGGGTTGCAACACCCTCTTTTGGCCTCTCTGTACACTAGGCATATACAAGGTGCACATACAGACATGTAAGAAAAACACTCATAAACAGAAAATAAAAAGAAAAATTTAAAGTAGCTTCCAGTTGTCTTTTAATTCTTTTTTGTTGTTATTGTTGTTGTTGGTTTTTGAGACAGGGTTTCTTTGTGTATCCCTGGCTGTCCTGTACTCACATTGTAGACCAGGCTACCCTGAAACTCAAGAGATCCTCCTGCTTCTACCTCTTGAGTGCTGGGATTGAAGGCATGCTCCACCACACTGGGCTGTCTACTAATTCTTTTTATTTGTTATAGTTAAACATTATATATAATTTAATGTTTTATATTATATATTATATATACATATATGTATATATATATATATATATAATGGTAAGAGTTGACTGAATTCAGTGATTCATGACGGTGATTTTCCCAAAGTACTTACCATTCCTGTTTATCTCTTCCGTTTTCAATAGCAAGGGCACTTCCAGGAAGTTTATAGGTGGAAATTAGCTAAGTAAGATGTGAATTATGGCTAGAAGAGCAACTTCAGGAAAGTGGAAAAGCTCAGAAGCAGAATGGAAATCACATGCTTTTTTTTTCTTAAGGTGTATCTTTTCCACCCCAACAGCCCCAAGGCTCTTTTTCTTATAACAATAAATACAACATAAAACAATATGAACAATTAGGCAACAATTATGAAAACTATATGGTATGACATACATTCCCAATGTCCAGTCTGTATGTCTTTGGCAACTAATAAGAATATTCTATTATCTATCTATCTCCATGAGTTTGGGTTCTATACCTAACTCAATGTCCATCCTAATTTGCATTTCCAACTTAAAAAACATCTTAGACCTAGAACATCATTTTAATTCCTAAACAACTTAAAACTTAACTGTGAGACCCTAACTATCTAGTCTTCAACTACATCAGAGACCTGAGAAGGACTAATTCTTATAGTGATCCTTTGCCTGGTTTCAGATTCCAAGAGAGAAAAAAAAAGAAAAAGAAAAGGACAACTTCCTGGTGCCCAGATGCACTAAAAGAGAACACATTGACCTTCTACAGAGTCTATACAGCAAGAACCACCTAAAATTCAGATCTAAGCAAATCTGAAGACTCTAAGATCCTAAGAACCTAAAGCAGTAGGAAAATAACCTCAACTGACTGTCACATATCTTAGGGAGTAACCTTGTCTCTGTATTTTAAAAAAAAATTGATTTCATATTTAATGACTGAGTGGGCAGGTATGGCCAGAAATGGGACAATGATCTAAGAAGGAATATTGCAGATATGAAAATAAGGCAGGAAACAAGATGATATGACAAACATCCTCAGACACACTTGCCAATAAGGAAGAGGAGTTGCTTGAAACACATTAAAAGCAATGGCTAGATATGTGGAGTCAAATTTAAGGAAATCATAAGTAGACTAAATCTTAAGGAGTTTTTGATCCATAAATATTTTCATATGTTTAAAACACCTAAATACATTTCAGATAACTATTGGTGATTCTCAAGAAACAATGAGTTAGAACATAAGGCAGGGTTTCTGATAGTTGGTTAACTGAACTGACTTGTAAATGGAGTTTCTATGTTGATCACCTGCAGCATCAAATACAAGGAACTCCACTCGCCATTGACCCAAGTTCTTGTCCAAATTAGAAAATGTTTTCCGAAATGGCATTTGATATTTTACTTTTTCTTAATATACAATTTGGAAAATGTACTGGCAACTATGGAAAAAATTAAATATTTTATAAGTGATAAAAATGGGATTTCCACCCACTTTGGAGAAGAGTAAATTCAGATTTCCTAGTTCTTTTTCTTTTTTGTTTGTTTGTTGTTTGTTTTTTCGAGACAAGTTTTCTCTGTGTATACCTGGCTGTCCTGGACTCACTTTGTAGACCAGACTAGCCTTGAACTCACAGAGATCTACCTGCCTCTGCCTCCCTAGTGCTGGGATTAAAGGCGTGTGCCACCATGCCTGGCAATTGCAGACAGCTGTGAACTGCCATGTGGGTGCTGGGATTTGAACCTGGGTCCTTTGGAAGAACAGCCAGTGCTCTTAGATGCTGATCTGTCTTTCTAGCCCCTCCTAGTTCTTTTTTATGAATGTATATGAGGTTAAAATTATTGGAACAAGCAGGATGGCTTAAAGCCACTGGCCACCAAGGCTGATGACCTGAGTTTTAGACCTAGGTTGTATATGGTGGAAGGCAAGAACCAAGCCCTTCAAGTTCTCTTCTGACCTCCTTGTACATGCACCCATATGTGCCATAAGTAAACAAATGGGGGGAAAAAGATTGATGTCACAATACATGTGAAGATTTTGGAACCTGGTGTGTCAGCCCTTCCCATGTGGGAATGAAGAAAGAAGAAAATCCCATCCTGTCATTAAAAGTTTACAGTTAGGTAAAGGAACAGCAACCAACTAGTAATTTCATATTTCAGGGCATATCATATTAACAGCATCAGTAGCAACACCCTAGATAAGAGATTACTTGATTTTTAACATTAAGTTGCATGTTTTAGAAGTAATAACAATGTGTTCTTTTTTTTCAAAGAAACAATATTAACGTTCAATGAGCATTATATTTTAAAGTCTTTGCTGATTTCCATCTTGTAGACATGCAGAAGGGTTGTAATTCCTGTCCCCTTAAAATTCAGCATGAATATGCGATCTGCTTCGGTTAATGAAATGTTAAGAGATATGACAAGTCAGAGTTTGGGGAAGCTTGAACTCGCCACCCCTTGAGATATCTTACTCTGTTTCAGCAAGAAACCACTGCAGTGTATGCTGCCAGGAAGGAAAGGTTACTTTTCCAATTTTTCCTGACAGAAAAGAGGAAGATTTTGACAAGAGGGGGGAAAAAAAGGAAGAGAGAAAAAGAAACACAAATGATCAGGGACCCATTCTTCAAATCAACTTCATGGTTACGAGCATGAGTAAAAATACAAATAAATATGTCTAATCATAGAATGGTTAATCATGGGAGAGAAGAAACTCAATGCTCTTTTGCATTGAAGATCATTCTCTTGTATCTAATTTGAAGAGATACTTAACAAACAGCATAACAAAGTCTCACTTTCTATTACAATGAGTAATTGGTGCAGACTCAACCACTTTGACTGATGGATTTCAAAGCAGAAGAGTGGCAGGCCTTCACTACACTGTCGTTGAAAAGCTGTGTTATAGATCATTTGATTTTAAAAAGACAGTTCTATGCTTCTCAGTGAGAAAACATAGTAGCCGTGGAAGAGCATGAACATAGCTGTGTTCTTGACATTTCCCTGTAGGATTTCAGAACACTGGGGCTCCGTGTCCTAAAACCACATAGGAGAACTGGACCTGGTGGCACAGACCTGTAATTCCAGCTCCATAGGAAGCAGAGGCAGGTGTATTCAAGACCTGCCTGGGCTACATACTGAGTTCAAGGCAAGCTAGTGAGACTATGCCTTAAAATAAGAAGTTGAAAACAGATGTGGAGGTGTAGCTAACTGTACAACACTTGCCTAGCTGTTCAAGGCCATGGGATCTAATCCTCCACACCATAAACACACACCACACACACAGAGTAAATCATACAGAGGACAATGTCCCAGTGACTGGTTAGACTCCATGTCAGGGAGCAGTTTTTCTTACATCTGGACAGGTCTTTCCACATACAGACCTTCTAATAATCAGCCACCAGAAGACTTTATTCACAGGGAGTATACTACAAGACCTATCCTCCACATGATGTCTGAAGCCAAGGAAAGTCCTGGACTCTGTGTGTATTGTGTAAACTGTAAAAAAAAAAATGTTATTTTCTGAAGCAGGCATGACATGAGATGAACAATAACCGCAAAGACACTATAATGAAGTTGTATATACATCTGTCACCCTGTTTTATTCTAGTTACCCTTCTAGTAATGATACTTAAAGGAAGCACTGTATGGTTCTCTTTGACGTACGAAAATTGCCTAGGTCACTACTCTTTTGCTTTAAGCCATATTAAATAAAATAAGAATTACTTAAACACAAATGAAGCAATACCACGAGAGTTGATCTGATAGCCAAAATGACCGCTAAATGACTAATGGACAGGAAGATACTCCAGGCAAAGAAATTATGTGTGTCCCTTGTGGGACACAGAAGAATGATGCAAAGTTGCCTCATATTCCTCAGAAAAGATGAAGCTTAAAACTTACAAATTGTTTCTGTGTAGTAGTTTCCAATTGCTGTTTTCAGGATGCATTTCACTCCAGGTAAACTGAAACTGTGAAGAGTGCAGCTCTAGATGCCAGGCAGTGGCAGCGCACGCCTTTAATCCCAGCACTCGGGAGGCAGAGGCAAGCGGATCTCTGTGAGTTCAAGGCCAGCCTGGTCTACAGAGTGAGTTCCAAGATGGCCACAGCTACACACTGAAACCTTGTCTCAAAAAACCAAAAACAAACAGAGAACACTCCTTGTAAAAGTGACCTCATTACTTCTCCTTTAGCAACCTCCCATGCTTCTCAGCTGCCTCTCCAATAAAGTTCAGATTGCTTAGGCTGCTCCTATACTCTAAAACTCGCTTTGCTCTCACCATGCCAAGTGTATCTCTTGTCCCAGGTTTCCCATTGTCCTTCATGCTCCCGTTTGAGACATGTTTCTTCAGTATGTTTTTTTCTACTGGTGAGCTGGCGAACTCTTCCTTCAAAAAAGTGCTCATCTGTATGACATTCTTTGTCAACTAGAGTTATTTATTTGGTGTTTTTTGTTTTGGGGTGTGTGTGTGTGTGTGTGTGTGTGTGTGTGTTGTGGGTTTTTTCCTTTTCATTGGACCTTGGATGTATACTGGCTTTAACACTTCCTTTGTGATGGAATGACTATGTTATATTGCCATTTATCTACTAACTCAAGTGCACAGACTGCATCTCATCTATGAGAGAGAATGCTTTTTACTTAATTTCCCATAATGTTCTTTGTACTCAATAGCTCCAGTGTCTGGCTTATAATCATGGGCAAATATTTGACAAATGAATGAATCAGTGGAGGGATGGACCAGGTCTGAATCCCAATGTTGATTTTACCAGTGACCTGCTGGGTCACCTTAGCCATCTCACTTTGCTTCCTGTATTCCAGATTCCCGATATGAGAACAGGGGATAATAATCGCTAGAGGGATGCTGTGAGGATTAATGAAATAATTTTTGTCAAGCAGTTTGAGCTCCCTGGAAGAAAGGCACTCCGTAAGAACAAAGTGTGAGTGTAACTGTTGTAGAACACCTTTCATCTGAGAATCTCAAGGCTCTTCACCAAACATTAACTCAGTGATCTTCTCAACATGCCTGCAGAAGTACTCCACTATCCCCATGGTGGAAGGAGGAAAAACCGACAGCAAAAGGTTAAACATGCAGCCCATGATGCTCTCCATTCTGAACACCTAGCTCGAAGCCCTTTGAACCTGGAGGCATTTGCCACTTCCCTGACACCGCCTCACAGAGGAAGCCATTGAACTGCCTCAGCTAGCTGGCAAAGGGCCAGTTGGGAGGAGGGCCCACATTAATACCTTCCATAGAAGAAGGGGTGGGATGGTTCAGCCAGGGGATAGCCACAATCCTCCCTCCACTGTAACAGTAAGTAGAAAATGTAAGCAAGGCTTGCCACCAATCAGTCACTTTCCTCCCAAGACTCTGGCTCAAATCTGGCTTAGATCTTTTCAGGGTCTCCTTTGAACTTGACACCTCACTGTGACAACTCTGTTTCTAGCCAGAAAATGTCTCATCACCTTTGAATACAAAGGTAGCAGTTTCGCAACCAAAGAAATAATCCTAAAATACCACACTTGGGGGGCTTTCCCTTCCTAATACTATTTTGCCTGCTGAATACCATGAATCTTAGCCAAGACAGGTGGTGCTAACCTGCCTACTAAGAGGGAAGAAGGAATGTCAGCTATTCTGCATAGACTTAGGGGGCGGGGCAGTGCTTGCATTAAGACAGGGAAACCAGTAAAAGATAGCCATTTCTTTTTTTTTTATTTTTTTCCTTTATTTTTTATTTCTTCAAGTTACATCTCAATCTCAGTCCTCTCCCTATTCCCCCTCCAGTCCCACCCTCCCACCCTCAACCCCCATCCTCTTCCCTTTTTTTTTTCTTTTAAGTTTAAGGTATATCTTATTTCCCCCTACAGTTTCCCCTTTCAGTCCAACAAATGGCTCTTTCTCTTATAATAATAATACAATACAGTACAACAGAGGTAATTAGGCCACAGTTATGAGGGTTATATGGTTTAACATACATTCCCAATGACCAGTCCATATGTATTTGGTACCTGACTTTAACATTCTACTATTTAAACATCTCCATGAGTTTAAAGTTCTATATCTGACTCAACATTCATACTAACTTGCAACACAATTTTAAAAGTATCTTCTTAGATCTATAACACTCTCTTGACTCCTAAACAACTCAAAATTTAATTATGAGACTCTAGCTATCTGTTCTTCAACCACCTCAGAGACCTGAGAGGGATAAATATATCTGATTTTATAGCCATTTCTTATTATACCTAACCAGAAAGGCAACATTTGTGCATTTTTCACATATGTTAAGGTTATGCTTCCTAGAAGTTGAGGGAAAAAGGAAGGCCCTACTGATGGGAGCAAATCTGTAACAAACATATCCAACATGTATAGAAATAGCAAAGTTGTGTCCAGATACCAGAAGGAAGCAGCAAGGGTCACTCTAGCTCCTTTCTTCCCCAAGGGCCACGTCAGAACAAACATTCCAGTCCATCTTGGTTTTAAGTCTAGAAGAGCAGTGTGTGTTCACGAAGATCAGTGTCCCAACGATAAAAATCTCTCACCTTAAGCAATTTGGTCTCCAACTTCCTGCATTTGTGACCTTTTCTCCATTTTAGTCACTCAGGTAAAGATCTTAACACCTGGTCAACTCTTCCAGACCACAATCCTCAACACCTTTCTAACTTCCTCATATTTTAGAAGCCATCTGGAATTAGGGGAAAGAGTACCAAACCTATGTGACAGATGACCCTAACACCTGCCACCTTTGGTTCTGGGATCCTAGACAATTTCCCAAAGTTCACTAAGCCTTCTTTTGAGACCTGTAAAGTAAGAATTGCATGTCTATGGTGAAACTCTTTGATCATCAGGCTTGTTAGAAAACTACTTCCAAAGAAGCTATCCTTCCAGCCCCAGACCCTAACTTCTAAAGCCATTCTGTCTGTATCTCCCACTGGATCCAGTGTACACTAAGTAGTTAAATATCTTCCTCTTTAGTTTTAGATCTAGCCTCTCTTCCTCTCAGGTATTTATTTTACTTGTGGAATCTTGGTTTCCAGTTCATTTTCTCCTTCTTACCCCGACAAGTTAGATTCTAAGTGGCACTTGGAAATCCAAGTGGAAAATGGACCCAGAGTTGTGAACCAGTCAACACTATGTAAGCACTTGCTGAAAATATGGGTCTTTATGGGGGGCATCTCATTTCTCAGTACAGAAATTAGAATAACCCCAGGTGAATCGGGTCAAATCTATCCCTAGTGAGTTTGCCAATAGTAGACTGATAATAACCATCATTTTGGCACTAATCTTCACACAAGAAAGTACAATATAATATACTCCTGCCCCTCCCTCAGCAGTGGGGAAGTTAGTCATACAATGTATGAGAGGCAGAGCTGGGCTCTCAGGATGGGTCTGCCAGTCTCCCAAATGCGATGTCCACCCCACATGATAACTCCACTGCAACAAGGGAATATTTTCACAGTTCTTTCTGCTTTTTTTTGTCGTATCTCCAAGGAGGAGAAAAGAAACCACCCTCCTTGCCTGGACAGAGGAACCCGTGCAATAAAAACCACTTTGAATTTTCAAATCAGTATTTTAAACACTAAATTTTACTCACTAGAACGAACATGTCACAGTAGAGAAGTCTCCACCAGCCCAGATCTGCAGACTCAAAATGTCACTGAAAATTAAGCTGTTGCTCACCGAGGTGACTCTTATGTTAAGCTATGCCTGAACATGACTGCTGGAATTTCATACTCGACTGTAGGGAGATAAAAAATGTAAATGAGTTTTGCCTGGAGGATGGTAGACTGCAGGGTTTTCTGGGGAGTGTGATAGCAAGTTAAACCAGCTATGGTTCATCCCAAATAAATTAACCTTGTAGTAAGGGCCAATCTTCTCATTAATGAACCCCCCACAAAAGAAAAAAGAAAGAAAGAAAAGAAAAGAAAAAAAAAAAAACCTGCTTCCAGATGTTCCCATGACTCAGCTATTTCCAAACACCAGGACTGCAACTTTACTTAAAGGAGGAAAAAGTTCTGGAGCATTCCCCCTTCACCAAACATAACCAGATAAGTGAGTTAGCATATACTTCAATGTTCTTTTTAGAGTAACAAACTTCATTTGAAAATTGAGGGGAAAAAAAGCAATTATTTGATAATCTGGAGGCTTTAGCTTTTTGTACTCAACTCTTATTGGCCTTTGACGTTCTCACCTTACATTAACTGGATCATCTTCCTCCCTCACCCTCTGCTTCAGACAGGAGGGTCCAAATCCAAGGATCTTCGAGACTGTGGCTGGTAAGAAATGAAAGGTCAGCTGCTGATCACATCTACATTCTCATCAAAGTTTGGAGTTAAAGTATTAGGGGCTGGCAAAGCGTCTCAATTAGTAACGTGCTTGCCTAGCATGCACAGTGGGTTAGAGTCTCACTACCACACAAAACCAGGCACGCTGGTGTGTACTAGTAATCTGTCACCAGGAAAGTAGAGGCAGAAGCAATCAAGGTTCAATGTAACCTTCAGTAAGTTTGGAGGTATCCTGTGCAGACTGCTGCCACTGCCTTCCACCATGACTGGCCTTGCTACCCAAGCCTGGGATCATGCCAAGGGGCAAGGGAACATGACCTCCTGGTTCAAATGAGGTCAGAGAGCTAAAGAGCTAGATGGATGAAGATGAAATCTGTATTAACAGGAGACATCGAAAGACAGATTATGACATCATCTGGGTGGGGACCTCAGCACACATTGGTTCTGTGCAAGACAGAGCCGATAGATGTGGAGCTTTGACCTGAGACCATCAGGCATGTGGTAGTCACGTGTCTGCCTGTGTTCCCTGATGAAATGCAGCAAAGGCACTGAAGAGCGCCAATCACTCTTCCAGCATATCTCCAACACAATGCACAGCTGGCAGGACAAATAGTATATTTTTATTCTATTTTCAAAAATTCTCTCTCTCTCTCTCTGTGTGTGTGTGTGTGTGTGTGTGTGTGTGTGTGTGTGTGTGTGTGT
>CAJQZJ010019163.1:2303715-2369194 GCA_907164525.1 Lophiomys imhausi | reverse complement strand
TGTGTGTGTGTGTGTGTGTGTGTGTGTGTGTGTGTGTGTGTGTGTGTGCGTGCGCGCACGCACAGGCCCGTTCACGCACATGCAGGTATGTGCAATCATGTGTGTGTTCTTGCCTCTTCTGGAGAGTAAACATCAGAGGATGTATTTCTGAGAGTCCAGTGTAATAATCCAGTGCTTGGCTATACTATGCAAGGGCAGAGCAGAGGATTGGCCTGTCCTTATTCTCCTTGCCATTCCTTCACATTTGGAGGGTCTCTGAACTTGTCTACTTCTTCCTAAGATGTTCAGTATGTTGTTGTGAGACACAGTCATCTGACTATGGTGGCATGCAAGAACTCACTGCTATTGTCTCCCTGAAGTGTGGCACCTTTTACCCAGCCTCCTTGCTTCTTTCCATCCCTCCTACCATCCAGTAACCTCTACTCTACTGTCATCCTTAATGTCAATCTTTAGCTTCCTATGATGAGAGAGAGCATAAGGAGTTGTCCTGTTGAACAAACCCCCATGTTCCTTTCTCTGCTCCACCCCTGCTGCAAAGCTTTCTGACCCTTCTAAGACACAGTAGAAACAAAACCACTGAAGATGGTGAAAGCTCAGACTCAGTGAGAAACCAAGTGTTCCACATTGGTTGGCACCAATGGTTTCCTTTCTCATTCTATCACACAGATAACTCCTTGGAAATATTTTACATATGCAGATTCCCATCACTGACAAGGCTACCTGAGAGAAGCCAGCTTAAGGGAGGGAATATCTGTGTGGGCTCATTGGCTATGGCCATGGGGAGCTGGTCCTGTTGCTTCTGCCTTGTGTATTATGGTGGAACCCATTGTGGAAGAAAATTGTTCCCTTTGTGGTGGGCAGGAGACAGTGAATGACAGACAGAAAAGAAATCTAAGAGAAAACATCCTCTTCAGAAGCATTCTGACAGTTACACACTTCCTCCAATTACGACCCATCTCTTTATTTTACACTTTTTACACTCATGTATGTACTCAACAGTAGAACCTATTGATGCTTCTCACACATACATGGTCCAGTCTGTCTCTATAGAGCCACAGGCTAAAAGCTAAGCCATCAACACATGGGACTTTCAGGTAGAGACAATATATACTTGCATGATGTATTTCACTGAGATATGTTTCTTGAGCTAGAAAATATTGCTAAGAGTAGTCACTACCTCAATCCATTGTTTCCTGGGAACCTGGATTTGTGTGTCTGACAGTTTGTGCCTATTTGTGCCCAAACAGTGTTCATCATTTCTCTGTTCTGGCATTGAGGAAATTGTTGCTGTTCCCAGGATACTCACCTTATTACTTCTCACACTTCTTTCAAGAATAGAAGCATTTCTGCCTATGAAATTTGGGGATTATCTATGGGAGAGGTAGACTTCTGAAGCCTTAAATATGTAGCATGAGTTAGGTGGGTCTACCCTAATAAAATATATTCCCATAAAAATCATTAACCTCAATGATTGGGTTCTAAGAGTGATTAGCCATATATGCTTGGTGACAGTCATTGCTATGGTCAAAGCCTGGCACATGGCACAGGTGCCCAGACAGTAATTAGAAATGAAGCCTTTCATCCCTACCCTTTCCTTCTCCTTTTTCTTATCTGTTTCTAAAACATACTTTGGAGAGTGGTGTCCTGGTTTTTTGCAGGAACTTCATCAAAGTGCATGGTAGGGGCTGCTGGTTTGCACATGAAGGGGATGGATGGAGAGGAAATGGGCTTAAGGAAAGGTGTCACAGCAAAGGGCTCAGAGGCTGGAGGACGGCTTGATGCTCAGAGATTGGCTGCCGGGTACAGTTCTATGCTGGACCAAAACCTAGGATGTGACTTACCAAGTTGGTCCCTCAGAAGCTGAGTGATTGGAACCTTTAGTCTTCTGAGGCCCACCCGGGGGGTGGGGGGGGGATAGGGGGAGGCTGCAGCCATCCCCTGCTCATCTCAGGTCTCCCAGCATGAACAGCACACAACTCTCTTCATTTTCTTTAAGATTACTGCTTATAAGACAAGACTAATGATGACAGCAGTGATTCCTACATACAGTTCTGTAGATGCCAAAGTGTTTTACAGATGAGAAGTCATTCGTCTTAGACACAATCGTGACATAAATCTTCATGTTTTCCTTGGAGGCTTTAGGACTGACACATCATGGGCATGTAAGATGTCATCTTATCACAGTCCCCTGTGTGCCACAGTCCATTTCCACAGAACCTTGATTCAGACTTGGTCCTTGGTATTTTTCCCAATGGCAAAGGCTCTGCATAACAGACAGGTATAAGGGAGGTGGTGGAGACACTGAGAACATGGTCCATGGCATCTAGGCAGTTAGGAATGATGGGTGAGATTAGAGAGGGGAGTCTGGGAGGAGTCTTAATGGAAGCAAAGCCCTACAGGACCCAATAAGGAAGGGGAGAAGGATGGAACAGACCTGTATCAGGGTTACCTTGAAATGTGAAAAGGAACATGCCAAGTTCCTATGTCAGAGTACGTTTGGGATATTAAGATAGAAGGCAGCTTGTATCCTATTTTATAAGGATCTGCATGGGGTGATTGGAAATACCTCCTTACTTACTGGTATCCTACCACTGCTTAAGAGCTAACCCTAGATTCTAATGTATGTCCAAGGTGCTGGCCTCTTGCACTATAGGAGATATGTTGACTGTGCTCTCTCACGGGCAGCACTTAAAGAGTCAAAGATGGTCTACGTCTTCCCTGAGGGTCCCATAAAGCAAGTGAATTATTTGCTTGAAGTATGTATCAAAAATGAATGACAAAAATCAGAAAAGCAGGCTGGGATGTTGCCTCAAATTTCTACTTATTTAGGCTTAAAATAAATATTAAGGGTTGGAAGACCAGGTACCACTTTGTGACTAAAACCTGAGGAAGCCACTATTGCACCAGTAACTATTGCAGGCAGGTCACTGTTTCAGGTCTTGGGGTTTGTAGCTGGATGGTATTTATGATTGCCTGTAACCGAACTTTTAAATTATTATTTAACACTTATTTATTTATTACTAAATTCACTTATAACAAACACCAACAATTTCTTAACTATTAATCCTATAAACTCCTACAACCCCTTTAACCTATCCACTAAACCTATTGATAATTATTTTTCTAACCTTTTAGAATGATACAGTCTCTGGGGCAGGTCCTCAGTCGTCAGGAACACAGTCTTTGTTATAGATTCTTTAACACACTTAGCAGTCCTTTTTCTGGATCTCTCAGATGCAGGTTCGTCAGGGTCATTGGTTATTGCAGTCTCACCTTAAATAAGGCTTCATGCTTTCTTCTCTGTGGGAGACCCCAGCTGTCTTCAGACCAACTTACTTCTTTTGAATCAGGAACTCAGCTGCTCTGCCTCAGTCCTTAAAGCCAGGCACCGTTTCCTTTAGGCCACTGTTTGGACAGATCAACCCCCTCTAGGCAAAAGCTGAGCCACAGGGTCCAGTCCTTGGCCTTTTGGTGTCTTGCTCAGGCTTTCTTTGCTCACCGGCTTCTTTCTGCTTCAGGGAGAGAGCTGGCCATCAATGGCCAGCCCTTTTTTCAGCAGGACTCTTGGAGCTCTCTAGCATCAGGGGCCTCTTCCCTTTCTGGGCTCCATGCACTGTCCTTAAATAGGAGGAACTCTGTTTCAGCTTAATTTGGGCTCCGCCCACTTAGCAGCTGAAAACAATGTCAGGCCAGATACTTTGTTTCTTCAAGTCCATTAAGTCTTTCCTGTTTTCCTGACTTCAACCTTGTTTTTCAGTCTATTGAGTCTTTCCTGTTTTTCCTGACTTCAACCTTGTTTTTCAGTCTATTGAGTATTTCCTGTTTTTCCTGACTTCAACCTTGTTTTTCAGTCTATTAAGTCTCCTGTTTGTTTCCTGTTTTTAGTCCACATGCTGATAATGCTCTTCACGCCCCGAATTAAGAGACAGTATCAGAAACCCCTATATATTTTCTAAATCTAATTTATCTAACCCCTACAATTACCTTTCTCTTCCTGTACCACCCATAGTACCTTCCAGCACCATGAGCACTAATCAGTAAGGTGAAGCTTCTAGTTGGGCACCAACTCGACTTCTCTCTGTTAGATGATGTAAGTAGGCTTTGTCGTCAATAATATGACCTTACCATCAGGTGGTATAAAGCAATCAGTACCCCTGAGAAGAATTTGTTACATTTGAGGGGTCCATGGGACATTCTTTGGCCAACAACTCAAAAATTATGGCACCAATATTATGGGAATATTCAACAACTGTTTGATTGAATGTAAGGCCCAGAACATGAAATCCATATCTGACACTGCTAAAGTTTCCAGGAACCTGAAACTAGAACAGTCAGAGGCCTAAGGGAAAATCTACTACTATTATTCTGTGAAAGGAACACAGCAATAAAATGACTCCTAATGACATATTGCTATACCATATGTGGTGGTTTGAATGAGAGTGCTCCCCATAGACTCATGGCTTTGAATGTTTGGTCACGTAGGAGTGGCACTACTTGAAAGGGTTAGGAAGTGCAGCCTTTTTAGAGCAGGTGTATTACTGGGGTAGGCTTTAAGATTTCAAAAGCCCATGACAACCTCAGAGTGTCTCTCTTCCTGCTGCCTGTGGATCAGGATATAGAACTCTCAGCTACATCCCCAGCAGCATGTCTGTCTGCTTACCACCATGCTCACTGCCATGATGACAATAGAGTAACCCTCTTAATATAAGCCAGCTCCAATTAAAAGGCTTCCTTTATAAGAGTCACCATGGTGGTCATGGTGTCTCTTCACAGGAATAGAATACTGACTAAGACACCATAGATAAATGAATTGCTCAATTCTCATAAGAGAAGCTTTTGTTTTTCTTTCAGTACATGGGAACCAACATAGAGACCAACAACTGAACAATGTGCAGAGAATGGGAGATTTTGAACCTCAGTCCTAAATGGGATTTCTTCATTAAATTCCTCTCAAGACTAAGGGATCTATGTGGAAGAGAAGGTGGAAAGATTGTAAGAGGTGGAGGTGGTGGATGACTCTAAAGAAATAATGTCTTCCTGATACAGTAGGACTGATTCACATATGAATTGACAGAGACTGGCAGCACACACAGGATCTGCACAGATTTGAATCTGTGCAGTCAAAATCCTAACCCTGAGGAGGAAAAGCACATGCAGAGTCCCATCCCTGACTGAAAATCTATGTGCAATTGAGAACTACTAGGAAAAGGAAAATCAGATTTCTCCAATTGAGTGTCTTTATATTCATCAACCACAGTTCAGGATAGGCCCATGCACATGAGTAGTTGACCAACACAAAACAAAACAAACAAACAAAAAACAACACAAAACTCCCTATTTTTTGGGAGGGGGGATGTTCTGTTTTGTTTTGTTTTGGTTTGTTTGCTTGCTTTGGTTTGATGTTTTTTTGTCTTACTGATGTTTTTGTTTGTTTTGATTTTGATTTTGGTTTTTGTTTTCTGGGAGTGAGAGTGAAAGAGAAAAAGACAGAGTGTATATGAAATCGAGGAGGTAGGGAGAAGTGTAGGATCTGGGAGGAGTTGAGGGGAGGGGAAAACATGATCAAAATATATTGTATGAAAAAAAATTAATAACCATGAAAAATTAAATAAGAAGGCTAGAAAGATGGCTTAGCAGTTAAGAACACTGACTGCTCTTCCAAAGGACCCATGTTCAAATCCTAGCACCCACAGGGCAGTCCACAGCTGTCTGTAATTGCCAGGCATGGTAGCACATGCCTTTAATACCAGCACTCACGGGCAGGTGGATCTCTGAGAGTTCAAGGCGAGCCTGATCTACAGAGTGAGTTCCAGGATAAGCAGGGCTACACAGAGAAACCCTGTCTCGAAAGACCAAAAAGAGAGAGTGAGAGAGAGAGAGAGAGAGAAGAAAGAAAGAAAGAAAGATTAAATAAGATACAAGAAGGAAAAAAAAAACACCCAAAATTTATAAAAAAGTGTCCTAGACCAACAACTCAAGTTCGAGTCATAATGATCTGCAGACTTGCTAGTGATCCTCAATCCCCATCTCTAGTTTTCTGAGTCAGAATCTGTTGAAGAGGGAACTCAAAACCCAACTTCATGATACACACCCCAAATAAACTTGAAATTCACCAAAGATATCTGAAAGAGACACCCTGCCCTTAGCAGAAACACCTCATCCTTAGCAGAGACCCCAGACCTGAGCAACGAACACAGCCCTCATTAAAGGCACCCTGTCCTCAGCCCAAACATCCATCCTCTAGTATTTCATCTTGTTCAGATGGAATGTGAAATCTGAGTGGAGTATTCCACACACTGTCATCGTTTACTGCTTTTATTAATTTTTAATTCCACATCTTGAAGAGACATACTCTTCATACATCTGTAATGGAACATCCTTATTCTTTATATTCTAATTACAACTGAATAATTCTATGCCAACCCAAGTGATTTGTACACATTATTATGTTGTCTCAGTAGGTCAAATTGAAATGTAAAATTCTTGTGTACATGAATGCCTTTAGCATTATGCAAAGGGCATATAATAACTTAGAGTTAGAAAGGTGCCAATATAATGTGTGCATATCTAATTACAGTCCTTCAAGATTTAGTAAGAGACCACTAACTTAGATAATATATATTACATATATATGGATGTATATACATACATATACATACATATTGTAAAAGAAATTATAGCTTCTATAGTATGTGAATTATGGAATAATGCTCAGTCTTTAAAAGGAAGGCTCCTTATTTATGACAGCATAGACAAGCCTAGCAGAGATTGTGCTAAGAGAAATAAGTCAATCACAGAAAGATAAATACTGCATGTGTCTCTAATGTGCAAAATCTCCAAAAGTTGAGCTCGTAGAAAGAGGCAGTGGAAAAGTAAGTTTACCAGGAGCTGATGAAATGTGAAGATACCAGTCTAACAGTTAAAAGGTTCATTTCTCTTATTTTAAGTATATATTGTACTTTTTATGTGTACTATACAATTTACATATTAAAAAATAAACAGAATGACTTAACATAGGAAAGAAAAATTTCAGATTACCAAATCCTCCTCCACCAGATTTTTTGAATCACTTTTTCTAAGTGGGTCAATGTGACAAATGCATATAATGATGAGTCACATTTAATTCCTCTTGGGTTGACTCTAAGATGAATTCTGAAAAACCAGCACACAGCCTGGGTCCACAGGTAATAATATTGCATTATCTCCTTGGACTCTGCTAAGAGACTCAACCATAAGTGTCCTCACCACATACCAAGGGGGAAACTCTTTGAGCTGATAGGTATGTTAATTAGTTTGATTGTAGCATTCACTTTAGCACATATTTGCATATAAAAACATTGTGGGCTGGGAGAGATGGCTCAGTGGTTAAAAGGGCTTGTTGCTCTTGCAGAGGACCAGGGCTTAGTTCCCAGCCATCTGCAAATCCAGTTCTGGAGAATCTTATGCCCATGGGCATCAGTCATGCACATGGTACACATGTGTAAATGCACACACACACACACAATAAATAAACCCTAAAAACATCATGTTTTTATATCTTAAACACATACACCTTTTGAAAATTAATTTTGTTTCAGTTTACCTAGGCCAAAAATATACCTGAATATAAGTATACTTATTATCATCAAGAATATTATATATCTCATAACTGTGAATATAAAGAGAATATATTTTGACAAGAAGAAAAAAGAGAAAGACCTATCCTTATAATGGCAAGTTGTCAAGCTCAGAGCTACTGAAAAGCTAGTAGAGCCAAGTCACCAAAAGCTCCTTCTGTCCAGAGGTTCCTGTAGCACATTCCCCCTGGGCTCATGAAAGAATGGCATCAGTTTGTCATTTCAAGACAGTTCCAACTTGGCACCTGACATATTCTGTTCCTTTTTCCCATGTGTCCTGAAGGCAGAGCTCCCCAAACATGGCTCTAAAAAGTGGCACCAATGATAAGACAGGACTCAAAGCATACTTGAGACATCTCCACTAAATTTCTAAGAGCTGAGTCCAGAGGATGCTTATTCTTTCCTCACTGGTACATTAACCATCAACTGGGTTCACAGTCAGGAAGGAGGGAAGGGGAGTTGTTGCCCTTGCCTGCTAGCTAACAGGAGGTATGCCCTTGCCTGATGAAATGTTTTGAAGGCATGGGGCTCCATTCAGGATGTTAGAATGCTGAAGCCAGATTCTAAGTGAAAGAAAATTGCTTCTTACAAATGTGACCAACATCTGACTTGCAAAAGAGTATCTCCTGACGTACTTCCCGAACGCTTGCCTCATGCCAGGCCCTGCAGTGTTCTTTATAGACAATATTATTAGAAATTCTTACCATACTCTGGTTAGTCAGACTCTAGCTTGTCAACGCTAGAGACCATAGAACCAGGCCTCTGATCTGGGGAGGGCACACTTTTGTTCACAGAGCCAGAAAGAGTAGAATTTGGCACCCAAACCTACTTCCACCGTCACAAATGGTTTCCAGTGTTCCTCAGGAGCTCATTATTTTCTCCAAAAATATTTAACACTGACATTCTCACTAGCCTGTACTAGCCTACCCCTTTAGGGGCCTGAAGTTCATTTGACTGACTTAACTGCTCATCCACTGTGGCCTTTCCATGGCCCCTTCTTTTTCATTCTATTTTTTTCATCAGTTTTTTATTAATCCCCTTTTATATGCTACCCTGGCCAGCACTGTCTATCATTCTTTGTCCTTAAGGTGGTTTTTAACCTACTCAGCTCACCAGTACACATTTTAATGAAAGTTCTTCATCTATGAGCTACAATCATAGAAATGCAGATAAGGGGGTTGGGTTAGGAAGGTGGCTTACTGGGTGAAGTACTTTCTGTGTAAGCTAAAGGACCTGCGTTTGGTTGGCTCACTGTTAACATCTGGCCATGGTGGCATGGGTTTGAATTCCCAGCACTGGCTGGTGGGAGTAGGGGCAGAGGTGAGATTGATGGGTGACAAGTGGGTCCAGGGAGCTCTCTAGGCAGTCATTCTAACCAGCACAATAAACTTCAAGGACCATGTCCCAAAAAATAAGGTGAAGAAGTGGTTGAAGAAGACATCCAATGATGACCTCTGAACTGATTGAGTGAACACACTTAGACACACACGCACGCACGCACGCACGCACGCACGCACGCGCGCGCACTAAAACAGATCAGGTCGAACTAGCAAATCACTGTTTTGCAAACTGTATGTCATGGCTCCCCTTTAGAGATACTAATTTCATGGTTTGCAACTGGCATCTATTTTTAACAGTGAAATACAGTGGAATGAGAAAAAATGCCAGCCTACATTCTCAGTAGTATAGTAATCATTGCTTTAGAGACCTTTGTCTCAGCTGTACATATGAATTTGCATTACAATGTGAAATGTATATCTCACTGTTGGTCTCACCAATGCAGTTTAGAAACCACATACCTGAAACAGCAGCCCCTGAGAGTAGATGGTATCTCTCCCATTTTTCTCTGTCTTCCAAAACTGAGGGTGGAGCCTTGGCTGTGCTAGGTGAATACTCTCCCTTAGAGCTACATGCCAGCCCTCAATTGAGGGCATTGCTTCAGCTCAATAAAATGAGTTAGTACCTCTGATTCTGAAAGGAAGTCCATTCTTTGTTGATTCTGAATACCAACTTTAAGGATCGCAAATGATGTTCTGGCATTCTTAATGTGATTGTCTATTCCTCCATTTATCAATGCATTATCGGGCAGTAGGCTGCCTGGATAGAGTAATTCAGTGACTTTTTGTAAAGGGAAAAAATCGTTCATTAGGAATGCACTCATTTATTCCCTTCCAAAACACTTTTCATCATATGGACATGGTCTCGGCACCTTGAATGTTAATTATCCACTTCAATGGTACCGGGTATTCCTTTGGGGAAAATATATTTGATGGGTAAGTCTAGGGAAAAAAATTCCAAAACATACCTTTTCAGTAAGATTTATGCAAGGTCAATCTTGGAAGGTCATGTGAGATAAAGGGTCCCACTTACATCCTAGATTCATTTTACCCAAGTTATGTGAGTTTATACTTCTCACTGGCTCAGTACTTTGGGAGAATTGACTCTCTGAGTCATGCCAATTAATATGGTGACCTAAAAACAAGAATGTGACATAAAATTTAGAAGGTAGGCTCATCTTACATACTCTATAGCTACACTCATGCAGATATCTGGTGGAGTGTGGTGTGGAAATAAGAATTCTGTGGCTTGAATTAAGAGTAGTAAAACAATGATGGAATCCAGAGTTCAAAGAGGAAGTTAGGCTAGCCATTGGGACATCACTGTGACCCAGTGCCAAGGAAGAATGTTAAAGATTATATAGGGGATGCAGAGACACATCTCTTCTGATTGATAAGACAACTTCTTGTGCTAGATGAATTTAAACTGATCCTTGGTTTTGCTTGTTCTTAGTCATGATTTGGTTTGGCACAGAACACAGTCCCAACAGTGTGAATGGGGAAACAGTCCAATGACAGAGAGTAATTCACTTAGAATTACTTACCTACTAATAGGGACCAGGCATGCTTGGGTTAGTTATTACCCAGTGTTTACTTTTGCTTTGTATGTGCTGCATGTGTGTGTATAAAATGTTCATGAAATTGACCCTGGAAATCTCCATGAATTCCAAAATGTTGGGCTTGACTCTGTGGTTGAAAAGAGAAATCTGATTTCTGTGTTTCATGAATTGAGTCCTCCGTACCCTCAAGATTACCTGCAATGTCAAATTTGGAACACTGAATGTGACCAGATTGGTGACAGGAAGGACCTGTAAAATGCAAGGATTTGTCTCCTAATCATCTTGGGTTAAATATTTTTAGCAAGCTGCTCAAGCAAGAAATTTCAAGGTTGTAAATAGATACCATTTTCTAAACGTCCTAAAAATGTCTCAGCTGATGCTTCCCCCCCACCTACTCTTAGGCACTGATTGATGTGGGAGAAGAGTGGAGATGGAGACCAGAGGAAGGTATAATGAGTTCTCCTTCTTCTCTTCCCACACCACTTTAGCACAGGTGATTTCTTCTTCATGATGACTTTGGCAAAAGTCTTCTGCCTAATCAACTGGCTCATGATATTCCAAACATGGCATGAAGAACATCTTGCTACTTCAGCCATTGTGTGTTTCTTACATATTGCATGGACATATATAAATATGTTCATAGGCATATATATAGATATATATACACACAGGAAGGTCTCTTCAATGCTAACTTTACCATTACAATGAATTGGCCTTTAAGAAATATACTCTTCTCTGTACTAAATTCCTACTGGAAAGAGAACTTTCTCCTCCAGAGTATAGACACTGTCAACATTTGGGGGAAAAAAAGCTAACATCCTCTCATTTATTCTGATGATATCATGTCCTCTGATTCTTGATTCTGTGATCATGATACCCATGAGCTCCCCCAAATCAGCCTCTGATTCTCACCAAAGCTTGTCTAACACAGTTACACCACACCAGATGAATATCCCCTGACCATCCACATCCACAGGCCTTCCAGATATCCTCTAGCCTCGGAGAAGATGTACAACAGGAGCATACATGTTTGGGCAATTTACTTATTAAAACATTAAAAGTGTTTAACTCTTCGACATCCTAGCAAAACAATAATCAGGTGACTTCTGACCCTAGCTTATCAAATGGCAATGTCACGCTGTCGAGGCCCCCATCACTGACCATGTGAGGAAGGCCACATTTTATAGTCCTTTACAACAGTTTAAGGTTCAGCAGCTGCTATGTGTCAATACTAGGAGGTGCAAGGCAACCAGCCTGGTTGATGGAGGTTAAGACAAGAAGCAGTGGAGATAAGTCTTTATCTAATTGAAGATCACAGCTTTTGTTTTTAAACATCTTTATGTTATGAGGAAGAAACCAAACAGAGAAAAGCAGTTTCCTTGTACATTTCCCTGCATGACACAAGTGTTGGGCAGTGATTGCTTTAAATGTTTGAAGTGTGCACTATATGACCTAAACTCCCCATGTCCCTTGAAAAGGTAGTTTCTACTTGTTCCTGAAACAGCAAGTAGTGAGGGTTTCTTTCTTTCTTTTTTTTTTTTTTTTTTTTTGGCTTGTTGTTTGTTTGTTTTTTGACCCATAATGTTTTAAGAGGGAAGGTTTTCACTTTGTTCCAGAAACAAAAGAAAAGCCTAAGTATGTGGTTAGACTAGTTTTGTGGAGAAAGGGTGTGTGTGTGTGTGTGTGTGTGTGTGTGTGTGTAAGCGAATGTGTTACTCACAGACTCCCTGTTTTCTTTATCTAAATTGCAGGCAATAGCAACACAATATCACCACATAATTGCTTTCTGTCTGGAGTCAGTGAGTCTGCTCTTAACTTAGTGTTGGGGGAAAACAAGTTCCTTTGGTCACTTCAGAATCACCATGTGTGAAGAGTTTTCAAATGTCCTAGTTGCGGAAGAAGGATATCTATAGACTATTAAATTTCATATTTCTGCCCTAATTTTAAAATCTTGATTTAATTTTGATTTTTTTTTTTCATGTTCACTATCATGAGGGTGAACTCAAAAGCAAATTAATTTTGTGTTCTCTTTCGTTCTGTTTCCCAACTGGATAAGTTTCATTTTTCTGGAGACAATATAATATTTTGGGCAAACAGGGTGGTGATAGTCTTAGGGAGGTAAGAGGGAAATTATGCACAGAGATGATTGATTTGAAGAGGAATGGAAGATACCCAAGAATGATCTTCACCATTTAAACATGCACAGATGTATATGATCACACATGTATAGTGTATGCACTGTGTATAAAATAATTTCTCTCCAGCCTCTCAGGACAAAGGAAACACATTAACTTCACTTTTTCAAAATTCAAAACCCTTCCTGGCTGACATGGAATTGGACAAAAAAGTCCTCACCTTTAAAAGTCCCTTGCCTCCCAGCTACACTGAGCATTCTCACTGGCCTAAGCATTTGTAAGTCTATATCAAGCAAACCTCCTGTCAAGTTTCTTGTCATTAAACAAGTCTGGAGACTAAGAGAGCTGGGTTGGAAACCTCCCACTACTCCTGCCTTGATTACCTGTGCCAAGTATGAAAACTATACAACTGTGCCTAGGGCCTGTGACATAAATCACTCATAGGAACATGCTTCCCTGATATAAAAGCATTTTGTTAGAGCTTGTTTTCTACCTTTATATCAATAGAAGTAACTGTGGAATGGCTTTCCACAGTTGGTTTTTATTTATAAAGCAGGAAGGTAAACCAGGTGAGGTTGTGTGAAGCAGGAGGCACACCATTCAAGGTTGGTCTGGGCTAGGTACCAAATGTGGGGGTGGGGAAAAGGTAGGTTTCTTAATGGATGTTGGACTTAAAGATGATGGTCAGAAATAACAAACACAGAGAAGCTGCGGTGATAGTCAATGAGGTCCCAGGACACCTGCTGAAATCCACACCCCCTCCATCCTTACACACCTGTCCTCTTAAAGCAAATTCTAGTTCTCAGAATAGCTCCGATTTCCCCCCTGTTCTAATTCTTTTCCACCTCTTACAAGACAGAATTGTCTTATGAGGGAGGGAACCTTTTTACAATAGGCATTTATAGACAACAATTGAAAATAGAAGTCAGAAACCAGGTTGAGAAAAATGATAAAATTCTGTCAATAGTCCAATGGCTGCCACACTGGAGTTATAGAAACAAGGAAGCCTCCCTATATTAACAAAACTACCCCAAGGAGACAGAGAGAAAGAGAGAGAGAGAGAAAGAAAGAGAGAGAGAGAGAGAGAGAGAGAGAGAGAGAGAGACAGAGACAGAGACAGAGACAGAGACAGAGAGAAACCTTTCCTTCCTCTTCTGTTAATCTTTGACCAAACAGTTCCACATTTGAATATACTCCAGATCACATAAATTCTCTTTCTGGAACTCCATTCCAATAGCATGTCCTTCTGGATCTCTCTATAGGTTATATGAATTTCACATCCACAGTACAATGGTCTCACTCTTTTAGTAGAGATGTTTTTCATGACACAGCAAGTCATATTCATGTCTTCAAATATACACACCTACACATTTAAGCAGATAACATTCTGGCCTTCAGAAACAGGCTTGCCAAAAAGAGTATATGTCACTAATTCCAGTGAGACATGATCAAATGTCTACTCACTCCAGATAATCAGTGATAGACCAAAGTAAGGATACCACCAGAGCCCAGCTTGATGAACCAGTGAATTTTGTTGGGGTTACTTATGGGGTTACAAGTGAAAGGTTACCTACAGAAGTAGAAAAGCCTTAAAGGCAGCTGCATCACCAAAAGCTCACCCCAGCATGGATCACAGCTCACAAAAACTGGGATTTTACAATTCAGTACATGACTTACAGACAGCTTAATTAATTGCAGAACCGTTCTTCTAGATAGTTCAGATGATCTCAGAGTCCAATAGACCTTATTGATTATATAAGGCTGGGCAATGAGGAAGCTCAGAAATCTGTTCAGTTTCAGCGATTTCCTGAAGTTTTTTTGAGTTGTTGCCTTCCTGAATATTGAGTAGCTTCCCTTTAGAACATCTTGAGTCTTAATAAGCTTCCCTCCATGATGAAATGTTTCATTGTAGAACAAATTGCTACATAATAGCTCTGGGGCAGAGGGAAAGAAGGAACATTTTCAAAACAGGTATTCATAGTTGGAACTATGTTTCCATGTTCAGGACAGTGTTCTAAGCAGTTTGATATGAAGACATTTAGCTCTTCCTAGGTTCTGAAAAATAGGCATTGGCATTATTAAAGTGTAAGTAGTTAAGCTCCTTTCCTGGTAGTGTAAGCTGGAGTTAGATGAGGACCTAGTATCCTAGCTCTAAAGTCTACACTAGGACCATATTTTGGCAGTCTAAAAGGAGATGGGGTCATCTCTGGTCACCTTGACTTTCCTCAACTGGTGTTTGAGATGTGCAGAAGGCCCTTGGCAACTGGGCAGTTGTTAAGGATGTAGACTCAGGACTGGAGAGATAGATATGCTGTTATGAGCACTGGCTATTCTTCTAAAGGATGTGGGTTCAATTTCCAGCACCTACACGGTGGCTAACAAATATCACAAACATCTATAAGTCCAGCTCCAGGCGGATCCAACAGCCTCTTTCTTGCCTCTGTTGGCACTGCAACAACATGGTGCACACACATACATGCAGGTAAAAACTCAAACACATGAAATAAGAGTAAATGAAGATTGGGGACCGGAAAGATGGCTCAGTGGATAAGAACACTGGCTGCTCTTCCAGAGGTTCTAAGCTCAATTCCTAGCAACCATGCAGAGGCTTACAACCATTATAATGGATCCAATGCCCTCTTCTAGCATGCAGGCATGCATACAGACATAGCATTCATATGCATAGAATATATAAACAAATATTTTTAGTTAAAATAAATACATAAATCTTTAAGGAAAAAAAATTACTGATTCTCAGAACCATGACAGCATAAAAAACTCCCAGGTCAACTCCAAACCAATATGAACTTGAGATCCAAAGCCTAAGGCACTTTTGTTCAAACTAATTTCCCCCAAAAATAGTTTTTTCCAGACATTGTTTTGTCCTTCACCACCACACACCAGCCTCTTCATGGACAAACATTCTGTCAGAAAAGGACAGAATTCATCACTTCCTCTCAGTCTATTCCCACCATGGTGAAGATGCCATGGAGTTGTAAAATGATCAAAACTTCAGTTCTAACAACATATGAATGCAACCAACACTGAACAGACTCAGCAGGTTATATTTAAATATTTATTCATATATATATGTATATATATGAATATATATATGAATACATATCAGTAAGAATTAAAAAACAAGGGACCATGAATTTGAGAGGAAGTAGGTGTGGGGACCTGAGAGGACTTGGTAGTAGAAAAGAGGCCGGGGGTGGGGGCAAGTGATGTAACTATATTGTAATTAAAAACTTGGAGAAATATGTTTTTAAATGTCAGCAACAGAGGGAAGTGAGGCCTTTGACCTAGAAACTGGCATACTGAAAAGTGTCTTCTCTATTGCCAAGAGTTGTTCATTGACTTTTTTAAAAAATCCAAAACAGTGGAAGGAAATGTCTCACTGACACTCTGCAAGTTCAGTCTAAAGACTAAGCACAAAACATTTGATATTGCCATCCTTGCACTTCCTGCATGCCAACATACGGATACCACTGCAAACACATATTTGGAAAGGGTTCCTGTAATTTAGAAGAGCTCCATACTAGGCTCTTGGCCCTGATATGACTGATGAACTGGGGTGGGGGACTGTTATGTAGGGACACTCCACTCCAGAGGAGTGGGATGGAAGGGATAGGGGGTAGAGGTTGGGAGGGCGGGACTGGTAAGGGTGGAAAGAGGGTACTGTGATAGAGATGTAACCTGAAGTAATAAGTAAGTATTAAAAAAAAGAAGAGCTCCATACTGATGCCTCCTTCAAAAACAAACAAACAAACAAAAACAAAAAACAAAACCTTAACCACTACAAAACAAAAGTTTCCCTTCTTGTCACTCTCTGTGTTCTAAGTACTTGGAAATGAACATTCTCTCACTGTGCAGATACTGTAATGATAAATGTAATTAAAATGACTAAGTTCATTTATTCATTCAGCAAATATTTGTAAAGCTAATATTATGGGTTCAATATCTTTCTTTGTTTCATACTGGTGAATGAACCTAAGGCCTCACGAATGGTAGGCAAATACTCCACCACTGAGTTACATCCCTAGCCTTTTGTTGTTTGTTTCTTTGTTTTTGCTTTTTGGGTTAGTTTGGTTTGTTTTTTTTTTGTTTTGTTTTGCTTTTTGTTTTTTGGGGTTTTGGTTTTTTTTTGGTTTTGTTTTCTTTCTTTGGCTTTTTATTTTGAGATGCAGTCTCATTAAGCTGTACAGGTGGGGCTAGAATTTGTTCTGTGGCCCAAGCTGTCTTTGATCTTCTTCTACCTCAGTCTCTCCAGTAGCTAAGATTACAGGCTTGTGTCTCCATGGTCAGTGAGTGTAAACTCATATGGTGCAAGTCAAAGATCAATGGGTTTCCTAGCAACTAACAAGCTTAAGGAATGGGATGGGGGAAAGCGGAACACAGGGCATCCATGATGTCAGGATTGGAAATAACGAAATTGTTCTTTTTAAAAAACATTTTATCATACCTCTGAACAACAACATGTTTTAGCATATAATTTGGTTGGCAACTTCTATGTACATTCATGTTAGAGAATAAGTGAGACCCACAGGGCTAAAAGAATCTTAGATTTGACTCACAGCACAGAAAAAGGGAAAGTTTCTAATGTGGCTGTCTACACTCAAAATTTCTGCCTTTAAGATGGGCACACAATTCCTAGCAGTAAGTGGAAATGTCTTACTACCTAAAAAAATGTATCTCTTCTGGGTGAAAATTTTTATTTTTAATCATCTAGAACCCTCCTAAACCCATGCAACCTTAAGTAGCTCTGCTATTTGAGTTAATATGAGTGAAAATACTCTTAATATGACATGTTTTACCAAGATGGCAATACAAGGGAAATATGTGAAGCTCAGAACTGGGGAGACAGGTCAGTAAGAAGAATATCTGCCATACCAGCACAAGGACCTTGTTTCAATCTAACTCTTCTATAAGAAGCCAGTAGTGGTGGTGCATTGTAAAAAGAAATATGGCTAATTCAACTATTTAACCAATATTTAGATTATTGTTAATTTGTTCGGCAGCTGTTAATCTTTAAGCAGCCCTTATAAATGAGCACACAGACACCATGTTGATCTTAACAAGCCTTGGCCTGAGTTGTACAATCCTAGCCCATCTAAGCTAGCTCATAATTCTATTATCCAAATATATATATCCCCTTGGACTGCCATTCTCCATGCTATGCCGATGCTCCTGGCCATGTGGAATGAAGTTCCTTTTTTCTAACCCATGGTGTGTGCCTCCTTCTTCCTGCTGCTGGCTGGCTGGAATCTTCTTCCTGCTGCTGGCTGGAATGAATTAATCCTCTGTCTAAAGTGCAGGCTTCCTGTTCTAATCTCAGGAAGTCCCACCTTTCTGTCTTTGCCCAGTCTCAGGCCTCAGCATTTATTTTAACCAATCAGAGTCAATGTAAGTAACAGACAGCAAGCAGGACCAATTGATTAACATTTAGAATGCTTAACACTACCCCAACAGTGCATGTCTAAAGCCCTCAGTCCTACTGTCTGGGGATAAAAAGAAGTAGAACTCTGGGCACTAACTGGCCAGCTGGCCTAGCTAAAGTGATGAGCTCTGGGGTTCAGTGAGATACCTCATGCCAAAAAAAAAAAAAAAAAAAATAGGTGGAGAGCAATTGTGAAGGATACCTGAGAGATCAACTTCCGGCCTCCACATGCAGGTATACCCATCTGCAGGCACAGGTGCATATATACATTTGAATGCATACCACACGCAGACACACATATACACACCAAAAGCAAACCATGTTGCTCACTTCAGGGTGAGAGGGAGAATATATGGTGCCAAAATCTAATTACATCATATCTGTAACAAAGCTGTTCAGATTTCCATTTCCTGTCGGGGACCACCTAACTGGTTAAATTTTACATTTCCCTTATGAACATTACCAAAAAGATTCAAGGGAAGTCCTTCCTAAATAGGTTCGAGATCCATCACAAATTACTCCTTTACATAATAAACACAGTTTAAAACTTTTAGGAAAGTTCAAAAAAATTTAAATGCAATTTCAAAGTCAGTGGATCCCTTACGCAGTCAAAAAGATTCTTTCCTCAAGATGTGAGTTTGAAGATTATAAAATGAAGAATATAGAGAGCAGGACAAATGTGGAAAAGTTGGTTAAATCAAATAAACACTCTTCCATAAGCCCGACAGCTGAATCAAATGCAATCATATAAAACCTAAGAGGGTGAGTAGACTCCAAGAGAGATGTTGCTATTTTCAGAGTTCTTGTTTCCTCTTTGTTAAAATCTGGGAACAGCCGGGCGGTGGTGGCGCACGCCTTTAATCCCAGCACTTGGGAGGCAGAGGCAGGCGGATCTTTGCGAGTTCGAGGCCAGCCTGGTCTACAAAGCTAGTCCAGGACAGCCAGAGCTGTTAAACAGAGAAACCCTGTCTCGAAAAACCAAAAAAAAAAAAAAAAAAAAAAAATCTGGGAACTTTGTTTTGATTTCCTTATTACAACTTGGATGTAAGAAAATATCATTTTAGGAAAGGCCATATTTCCCCTACTGGGCAACTATACATGTATTCTATGTATGTACGGGAGTATGCAGAAACTCTGAATATTTTTAGACTCCAAATATCTTTTCATCAAATCTTTCTCAGGTCACAAATTACCTGTGGTTTGTTTTCTGCTACCCACTCCCAACCTTCACCAAGTTGTCCAAAAACAACAATTGTTTTTAAAAGTTAGGCTCCTCGATAGAGTGAAGAGAAGTGATCCCACGGTTTCTCAGTGGAAGCCATTTTGGAAATTCTATGCTTTCGTGAGGCCTTGGTTGTGGGGAGGCTGATAATGACATTCAGGCCAAAGTACACTGCCCCAGGCATGAGCTTAAATTCAGATAAACGATGCTTGAGTTGCAACAGAACTCTGATCCAATGTGGGACAAGGCCACATTTAGAATATAGAACACAAAAATGGATAGTCCTGAATTTCTAATGGTGTAATTTTGATTGGCAGAAAAAAAGCCAATCTTAGAGCTATCACCTGCCCTCCTGACTGTGCACCACATCACACAACAATATCTTGATCATTTAACAGAAATTAGCCTCCCTGGCTGTCAGAAGCATCCTGGTCAACATCCCCTACCCAGTTGCTCCTGTTTCTGCCACATGTGGTTTTATGTCCACTTGATATTTCTTCCTCATTTGAAACATAGAGAAACCTCCCACTAGTATAGTGTTTGGGACATTGTGTATATGGAGTAAATGTATTTTCTCAGTACTACTCCTAAATTAGTTTGAGAAAAACTGTATTTTAAGTTATGTGTGAGACTGTCTAATACTGAACAAATATATCAGTCCCAAGGATGCTCCTGTGTAGAGCGCTTCAAGAGCTATAGCTCAATTCTTGCAAATAAAGTGAGAGACTTGGGATTCACTTTCATCTTAATGCATGTTCTTACCATTTTCTGCAACATACTGTCTGATTAGCTCTCATACTATATTGTGGATTTGATAGCAGGAGTTATGAATTCTATTAATGCAGGCTGTCCGGCTCAGATCTAGAAGAACAGAACATCTCATAAATTACAGAAGAGTAAGCTGTCAATCTGAAACTTTCCCCACTGGGCTGCACTGTCTAGAAGAATAAAAAGAATCATCATTCTTTTATGTTCTTAGAAGGATTATCACTGATAGAACATGAATTGGTAATAATTACACTATCAAATCTCCAAGGTAGATTTGTTTTTTTGTTTGTTTGTTTGTTTTGTTGTTGTTGTTTTGATTTGGTTTGGTTTGTTTTTTGGGTTTCTTTTCTTTTTCTTTCTTTCCCCATTTATTTATTTATTCATTCATTCATTCATTTATTTATTTTGGTCTCTCTTCTTCTGTTGTGCTCCTGTGTGCTAGCAAACATGGTTTCTCATGGAAGACACATTGGGTTGGATGTTCTTTGATTGTAAAAAATATTTGAATTTCCTGTCGGATTCAAACTCTCAGTACTACATATGATAAGGAGGAAGGCAAAGTCCATATAAGTGTGGGCTGCTCACCTTCCTTGTGCTACCAATGGGGATATGCACTCTGTGTACTGCAACAGTTCTATTTTGAGGGGTAGGACAACCCTTTCAGAGGGGTCTCCTAAGACCATCAGAAAACACAGATATTTACATTATTATTCATAACAGTGTCAAAATTACAGCTATGAAATATCAATGAAAATAATTTTATGGCTGGCGGTTCACCACAGCATGAGGAAGGTTGAAAACCATTGGGATACAGGATCTCTGAAGAAGTATCACACCAAGGGTTCAAGCAATTGGTTCAAGAGTCTACCTGTAAACCAATCAAGTTTTCCATGGTGTGGGGAGAGGATCACCCAGATCACATGGAATAAAATAGGTTGGCTGTGGTTGCTGTCGTGGGAATGAATACGAAAGCACTCAAAGACAGAAAGACTGGAGGTCACAGAGCCATTCTTGTCCTCAGCGCTGGACTCAGTGAAGATGTAAATGAAGAACCCCTGCTTTCAGAATTCCAAGCATCAGCAAATTGAACCACATATGAGGCCCTTCTGAGTAGCCCTCATGAATCTGGCCCTAATTCTCTTCTGTGATTCTTAATGTCATAAAAACTTGTGAAGGATAGCTTATCATTCTTGAAAAACAATCTATTTTTGTCTCTGTCTGTCTGTCTATCCTGACACTCTCTCTCTCTCTCTCTCTCTCTCTCTCTCTCTCTCTCTGTGTGTGTGTGTGTGTGTATGTGTGTGTGTGTGTGTTATTGGGAATCAAATCAAGGGCCTGTGTGCTCTCAGCATGTGTTCTATCATGAGCTACCACCAGCCACAACAATACACACTAATGAAGGATCAACTATTAGTTCATTTTTTTATGATACTGTAATATGAGCATTCCTTTTCTTACATGAAAAATGCATGTTTGAGCAGTCAAGAGCCTTCACCCAGTTTCTAGAGTCCAGCAATTAATTCCAAATTCTGTATTTTTCTACTTTTGGTAAAGAATCCTACATTTAATATTTCAAAAATATCAACATTACCACTGACTTACTGAGTTTATGTTTTTATCTCTTCAAAGATTTTTTTCAAGTTATTTGCAATTTAATAAAATGACAGCAGCAAATCGGAGGAATTAGAGTCATTATATATAACTGGATTCGGATCATTGTAATACATCAAAATATTTTTTCTACTGGATACTAAGGACAAAAGTACCAATGGTCTCTAATACCTTAGCCAGATGTGTTTAGCAATGTCTAACTATTACAGATTGAATCTATGTATTGGTTTGGTCAGTTACTTTGTCCAAACTCTGGCTGCAGAATTCAAAAGTTAAATATATTCCTGAGGCCCAAGTTTTAACAGCTGGGTCCTCAGAATGATAGCACCATAGATGATGGAAACTTTAGAGGCTGGCAGTGAGAATTACTTCAATTATCTGGACAAGACTTCTCACTAGAGTCCAGCCTCTCCTCCCCCACTCTATTCTTCCTAGACATGAGATAAACAATTTTACTCAACTAAATGCTGCCCCACAAACGTCACTTCACCATAGGCCAAAAACAGCAGAGGCCAATTAGCTAGAGACTAGAGACTTAAACTGTGAGAGACAATAAGCCTTTTTTGTTGATAAGTTAATTCTCCTGGATATTTGTTCTGGTGATGGAAAGATGACTAACACAGCCTTTTAAAAATATTTCTATAAAATCCTAATGATTTAGATAATCATGGTGGCTTCTGAGTTTCTGTACCCCTACCTTTTAAACCTTAAATATCCATATCTCATCTATTACAGATGTTACTGTTTCTTCCTGTTACTATGTCAATCCATCATTTATGCCTAACCCCTTTACTTATTGCCCTAAATCTAATCACACATATTGGCATGAATCACATTTTAGTAAATACCTTAGTTTCACATGGAAGTCATAGCAGCCAACCAAGCACATTAGGCACTATATGTAATTAGCCCCTTGGTAGTAGGCTAGGATGATAGCTGAGTCAGAGAAGTGCTTCACTTATCACAATTAGGACTGTGTCCAACCTTACAGAAACTATCTTTTAAAAGTTAGCTAGGCCTAGTAAGGTATATGCTTGTGAAAACAATGCTGAGAAGGTGGAGACAGGCAGATTTCTGGGACAGCCTGGTCTACTTGAAGTATCTCATGTCAATCTGTCTCAAAAAGTAAACTGAATAGTGTTCCCGAGCAATGACATCAGAGGGTCCCCTCTGGTCTCCACACACATGCACAGCCCCAAATACACATGCACCTGTACATGATCTTCAGTTGCTATAGCACTGACATGATCTCCCTCCTCAATCTTCCACAGACTAGATCATGCATCTCACAAGACTTGGCCTCTTTCCCTGGGGACCATTTCTTGGTTCTCTTTCTTCTCCATCGTTACAAAGAACATTGGTACTTTTATTTATTCTGTTGGCTCTTTTGTTTTGTTTTGTTTTTCAAGACAAGGTTTCTCTGCATAGCCCTCGCTGTCCTGGAACTCACTCTGTAGACCGGGTTGGCCTTGAACTCAGAGATCTGCCTGCCTCTTCCTCGAAAGTGCTGGGACTAAAGGTGTGTGCCACCACTGCTGGCTGCTGGTCTAGCAGCTCAAGAACTTATTATCACTGATGTCTCTGCTAAACTGTTACCATAACTTTAACACCACAGAGGTTATTGGCCTTGTTTTTACACCGAAGAGTGTCTCTAATAGAAAGGAAATAACAAAAAGATTGGCTTTTCTATTGATATCAAACTCACTATTCACCACAACGCCACCACAGCCTTTTGAGCCCCTACTTCCATTTCCAGTGACTCCAGCTCAACCCTCTCTACCCCTGCTCCATGGGAACTTCCTTATAAGGCAGAATGGTCCAAAGACAGCTTGGGTTTTAAATGTAAAAATTTTTACCACACTGTACAGCCAACAAGTAAAATAAGCTCCTTTATCTATTTCATAAAACACATTCCATTTTAGCTTATTTTAATCTCAATTTTCTTTTGTTTCTATAGAAACAAAGAAATCAAATCCCAGCATTTAGTGTTCACACATGTGAATTTCAATTTATAAGATGGTCTTTCTCTATTGTCTTAATGTCTAGCAAATTCAAAAGTGCTGTTGAAGCTAAGTTATTTATCATAAAATCCATAATAAAAAAATAACTCCAAACCCCCCCAAGAAAAGTAACAATAAAGAAAATTGAACGATGTTTTATAATGTTCCTACAACTACTAAATGCTATGGACTGACAAAGCAATGTGAGATGACATTTTGCCTCAGCAACTCGGTTTTATAAGTTGTATTTTTTTTAATGTTAGCTCCTTTATAAAACAATTATTTTGATGTACCTAATTTCTTACTTTTCAAAGCCTCTTAAAATGAAATGGAAATTACTATTGCACCAATCCCAATGGAAATATTCTTTAGTCAAAAGTCTAGGAAAATGTTTTGAGATAGGTTGCTGTCACTGGGCCCAAAAACCCTTCTTATAAAGGAATGCACAGAGTAACTAGATAAGGAACAGTAGCTACCATTTACTGGACATTTTGCAAGCATGATCCCATTTGACCTTGCAGGACAAACCTATAATGATGTCCCCCAGCTGACTGCCACAGAAGTGAAAGCTCCAAAGGGTTAGTCACTTGCTCAAGGATTAAACGACAGAGCTGGAATTCAAATGCAATGTTCTGCTTCTAAACCTCTGCTTTACACCTGTCTTCTCTGCTACACCAGGACAGAGAGAGGCTCCTACATTTGAAGTTCACTTTTCTCCGTCTTTGGAAAGTGCTGCTTCTCAAAAATTTCAGCCTCATGTCAGCAGCAACAGCCTCAAAACCCAGAAATTTGTTAGGAAAGCCCACTCTGAGGCAGCTCTCTAGGGGCCTTGTGGTAGAAACACTCAAAGGCAGTGCGCTCACAAACTCTCCATGGCATGGCTTTTGGGGGAGGGGAGAGTCTAAAATCAGTACAGACACAAGTAACCCTTCAACAAATGAAGTCCCACTGAATCCAAAAAGGGATGGAAAAACTACATGGAGAAAATAAGGGCAGTATTAATTCAGAATGAACATTCTGGGGACTTGAAGCCCAGGGGGAGGAGAATGTGATAAAGTGACAGGTGATTGAGTTGCCCAAATACTGGAGTGTAGGAGATGAGGAAGTATGAGAGACATTGGTTTGAAGATTTGGGCTGAGGCCTGGGGAGGCCGGTTACCATGTTCAGTGAGCAATTACCAAAGCTTTAAGGAGGCTTTGGAGAGGAAACCTTGACAGCGGTGTAGAGGAGAGCTGGTGAGGAAAAACAGAAGACCAGAGTACAGCTGACTGCCATGGACTGCAGCTCAGTGTGTGGAAGTCAGAACTGCTCGTGGAGCCAAAACCCGGTAAAGAGTTCTTTAATCGTCTACGACATGTTCTTGTTTCTTTTTTGTTTGCTTGTTTGTTTTTGGTTTTTCCTTTCAAGGCTTTCTTTCTTATCCTGATTATGGAACTCACATTTCTAGATGCAGAAATCTACAATATGTAGAGCATTCTAATAATCACAGAAATCAGCCTCTGAGAGTTGCTAGCATCTGAAGACTGTTTTCTTGTTGACATCATGACCACAGTGGGTACTTTTCATGAAGTGAAAATTTGTTCAATAAAACAAATTCTGATGCCTGAAAATGTTCTAGCCCTGGATATTCTGTATTTTGTTTAATGGCCTGGTGGTAATCTTTCTCAAGCATTACCTACATTGTTTTATTTATGAGACAGGGTCTTGCTGTATAACTTAGACTGGACTCAAACTCATTGCAATCTTCCTGCCTCAAGCCCCTGAACATTAGCATCACAGGAACACATTACCATCCTTGACACATAATCTAAAATTTTTAATCACTTCCTCAAGTTTGTTTATTTATTTAATTGTTTGTTTGAGTTTTTGTTTTCAAGACAGGGGTTCTTTGTGTAGCCCTGGTTGTCCTGCAACTCACTCTTTAGACCAGGGTGGCCTTAAAGTCACAGAGATCCACCAGTATCTGCCTTCTGAGTGCTGAGATTAAAGATGTGCACCACTGCCCAGCTTATACATACATTCTTTCAATTGTGCTTAGGGGCTATATTGGAAAATATATCCTAATCTAGTGTTATGATAAGTAACCATCACAAATGTTGCACTATTTTATTCTGGAACATGTGACTATATTGATCTTCCCATCACCTCAAAAGCATCAGGCATTATTTATCTTAATGCATGCTTTTCATAACAACAAGTTATAATTGGGCTGACACACCTTATTGCCCCCCTTAACATAGGCTAATAGTGTGATGGCTGACATTTTCAGAATATAAATAACCCTTCTAAAATAGTACTTTCTGTTCTAGCTGCTTGTCCATGAGCACCAACACATGCTGTCAGTGGGTGTCAATAAACATCCCTAACCTATGAGAAACTGCAGAGTGATGTGTCTCAAAGACCAAAGGAAAATCCCATGAGAGCCAGCAGACAACAAAGAAATCTGCTTTCTAGATCTATAGCAGATTCATCTATTAATTCATTCATTTTAGTAATATGCCAGGTGATAAATTTGAAATAACATACATAAAGGGCTCCATTGATTATGAACAGAACATTGAGTGCAGACAAGATTTTCTTAATGCATGAGAGGTTAAGAATGATCGCTTTTGATAGTAATTGGAAGAATTCTCTGTTGGGTAGGTGCACTCATGACAAATGAGTTCTCAGTTAATTTCAGGGCATGGTGATTGTGTGGTACACTCTTTAAGGCAAGCTTTTCTCTCATTCATCAGTTCTGGCACCCAGAATGTTATATTTTAACTTTTTCACTTTTGCTTATTTTCTTGAAAAAAAAATAGTTTCAATGGAGGTTGAGGATAAAACTACTTTATCTTTCTTTCCAAATAGTTGGAAAACAGAGCATTTATTATCTAGATGTTGGCCTGGTAAACTCCTATTCACACACAGCTCTGCTGGCAACATCTCCTCCCCTCTGAAGTCTTCTCAGCCATCCCCTGATGAATTTCTCAGGGCTTTCTCTCTGAATCTACAATTCTCTTACCTGTCTCTACTGTGGAACTTTATTATGTTCCACTGAGAGGTACTTGTGCCATATAAGGCTGCTCAACTCAACTAGTAAGTCCCTGAAGACAAAGGTCATGGTTATTTATTTATGGTGAATAGCTTTACAATGATATTCATATTTCTAGGGCACACACTGTGCTAACTGGATGTGTGTTTGCTATGTGCAATGACCAGATTAAGTCAAAGGTCATAGTCAATCATCCACAGCATGTAGCATAGTGTCCATTTTCAGTGCTTTTATGTTGACTAAGTGACCTAATGAACAGGGAAAATAGTAGCAGCAGACCAAGGAACACTTGTGTCCTTAAGTAAAAGGCTATGTTGTTGTTCTTGATGATGAGGATAATGATGGTGACAACAAGGATGACGATGACAACAGCAGCAGTGGTGGGAAATTTGTCAGCCCTCACTGCCACATTCAGCAGGAGTTCATTTCAGTTTTTAACCTATTTATACCTACTTACTTTGTGTGCATGCATGTGTGTGTGGGGGTACATGCCTGCTGTGCCACCTGGGTAAAGGCCAGCAGACATCTAGCAGGGGTTCATTCTCTTTTTCCATCATGTGGTCTCTGGGAATTGAACACGGGCCACCTCCACACTCAGTGGAAGATACTTTTACTTGCCGGGACATATTGCTGGTCTTCATGGGAGTTTATTTTAAGCAAACGTGGGGAAGAAAGGCAAAAACCTCTGTGGGTGTTACTAATTGTGCGACAGATGTCTCTGTGTGTCGTGAATTTTCTCCTGGTCACCCGAATGATTATATATTGGGGCATCATTGTGCTCAAATTCCTTTAACTGTATTTTTCTGTCTCCTTGGTAGATCAGGACAGTTGTACAACACTACTCTGATCCCCTCTACATATGCAAAGGTTTCTGCTGGAAGCTTTTAGGATAGTTTCCCTGGGAAGAGTTATGGACTCAATTGGTATTTGCCGACTGATCCTCCCCTGTCTACCTGCTCAATGAACAAATGCATCTGGCAAATAACTTGAGAACATAAGAATGAGAATGACTGAGGTACTACAGACCCTCCCATTAGTTGGTCTAGGGGTGAGTGTGGGCAGATATGCCGAGCTAAAATTGACTGAGCTCACAACTAAACCCAGAAAGGCCCTAGAGCTCAGACAAGATTAAGATAAGGCCAAAGTATTGAGATTGTACCACCAGGAAAAAATTTGTACCACATACAAACAACATGGCTGCAACAAAGAGGACAGGGCAGTGGCCTCTCAGAGGCAACTGTGAACTTTGACTCTTTGCTGAGCCTGAGGAAATCCAGGTGGAGATAGATAAGAATTTGGGAGAGAAATTATGGTGACCTAGACCTTTGGGTAGAGAAGATCAGTAAAGTAACAAGAATGGATGGTTTTGCTTAAAGATAAAGTATCAAACAAAGAATGGCTGATAGAGAAAAGAATCCAGAGAAAGGAATTTCTGGTGAGGGAAAGGGTTCCTCAAACTGGGAGGGAAGCAATTCAGCAGAGAGCAAATGAGGTTTTCAAAGTTAATGGATAATGACAAAGGAGAAAGATCACTCAAGAGCCATCACTGGTGAGGGGGGAGGGGATCCATGAAGACTCCTTAGTATCTAGAAAATAGTGCCAGGAACTCAAAATCTATGAGAATATTCTTTCAAGGACCCCGAATATGAAGGGAGGAAGAGAAAATACCATGTAACCAAGACTATAGAGAGATCACAGGCTAATCAGTCCCACCGGCAGAATTGTTTGTTTTGTTTTGTTTTTTAAACAAAATACACACACACAAACACAAATTCTTCATAAGAAGAATATGACATTTTAACATTCTACCAAGTCCAATAACTACTAAGTTTCCCTATATTTAATACATATCAGAAGCAATATGTTGCCACTTCAGATATAAGAGGGCACAAGTTTAGTGTATTTATTCCACAGTAATTTTATTTTGGTCCTTGCAAATATTTACACCTTCCCACTTTCCTCTCTTTACTGGTAAAAACTAGATGTTCGCACTTGCCCAAGCCAGCAGGACTTCCTACATGGCCTTAACACAGCACGGGTTTCCTGTGGCCCCATCTTTACTTTGGCACCTCAGCCCTCCTGGGATCTTTACTTTGAGCTAGATGCATGTCTTGGGTCTGGCCAAGTTGGCCTGGCATTGCAAGGCCAGTTAGCCTGTGTCAACCCATCCAAGACGATCGTGAAGGTCATGCAATACTAAACTTATAGAAGAAGAGATTCGGGGGGCTCTCAGAGATTGTCTCTATTTAGACTATAAAACACGCACCCTCATTATTAGCATCATTTAGTAATTTGTTAATAGCCAGTGATTTTCTAGCACTAACTATAGGGCAAACTATTTATGTGCTCTCCTTCATTTGCTCCTTCTGACAACTCTATCTATCCCCACGTTACACATAATGAGGTGAAAGGTAGAAGAGTTTTCGAAACATATACACATCAGATAGAATGGAGAGCAGAGAGTGCAGAATGCAGGTATTGGATGATAACAGCCAAACTCCTACCAACTGTGATTTACTAGTTTTTATAGTATTAAGGAAACTAGAAAAATTTTAAAATTTTTTGTTGATTTTTAATTATATATGGGTGCGTACTTGCTGAACTGCATGTGCACCATGTACATGGAGACAAAAGAGGGCTTTTAGATTCCCTGGAACTGGAGTTACAGGCAGTATTGAGTATGGGATCTGGGAACCAAGAACAGGTGATCTATAAGAACAGTAAGTGATCTTAACTGCTGGGTCATCTCTCTGGCCACAGTAAATATACATTTTAAATTCTTTTTTTTTTTTTAAATACTACACTCTTCACAATGACCCATTTGGGTATTGCTTATTGTTCTCTTCCCCGTAGTTCACCCACATAGGAAACTGAGCCTCAGAAAATATGTCCTATTCATCCAATTAGAAATGGGCACAGCAAGTTAGATTTGAGAGCAGATATTCCACTGTGAATTTAAAGTCACTCTTTCAAGTAAGCACTTCACAGTGAGCATAAAGCATGTTCATAAGGTCTAGCTTTTAGCTATAGTGACTGGGTACTTATATTTTAACTATTTTGATTGTTTGTTTTCTTTGCTGTTAACTATCTGTTTTTAAAAATTGTTCTCAAAATATTTCTAACTTCTGGTAGCTGTCACTAGCAATGGATCAAGCAGGGCGTTTGGAGCCAGGCTTGGGTGGGTCCTTTTCAGAACCAAAACCAGAGCCACCTTCGATATACAATCCTGAGGTTCTGAAATGCTCAGCTGCATTTGTTCCCTCTGGTCTGCAGCCAGGAAGGTGGCATAAGGGCCCCAATACCAAATGAAAGGGTTTTCAGCCAAGCCCACAGCAGAAATATTGTGAAGCTCACCAGCAAAGCTGTGCTGAGATTTTCAGACCAAACCTGCAAAAGTGCGCATGCGTGTGTGTGTTTGAATATTTGAAGCAAATTCTTGCTTGAATTCCACCCAATCTGACTCCTGACTTCCAAGGCACCCATCCAGCCTCACCTTGGCTACTCACCCAACCCTATGCATCTAGACAGGGGTATCATCATTTGCTCAAACTAGACTGAGTAGATGATTTTCTTACAAATGTACCTCAACCAGAAATAGAGTTTCCTTCATCAGGAAGAATTGCTAGGAGCCAATATCCCTTTTGTTTTAAAATGACACTGTCCCAAACCTACATAATTATGTTCTGTTTCCCCCAGAAGTCCTTAAACTGTTGACTTCAAAGCAACGATAAAATTCTCAACACCTTATTTTTATTTATTTTGTATTGTTTCTATGTAAATTTCTGCCCATTTATTTTCGCCTAGTGTAGTAAATTAGCTTTCAGGATAATTTTCTGTTCTAACTTTATCCCACCGGTTTCATGGAGAGCTATGAACTCTCAAAATGTAATTGTCTTTCCTTTACCAACTATGAACCTATGAATTTCTATAGTTTAGTTATTAATTTCATTGCTACATTTATAGTTTAATTCCTTCCTAGACCACTTGTAGTCTACTGTTACAGGATCAGGCAGTTAAAATAGAAACTACAGTCATTAAATAGAATCATCTATAATATGAGAGTCTTAAATTAGCAGTTCAGAAAGGGGTACATTTTCTTTTTTTTTTCTTTATTTTTTATTTCTTCAGGTTACATCTCAATTGCAGTCCCCTCCCTATTCCCCCTCCAGTCCCACCCTCCCACCCTCAACCCCCCATCCTCTTCCCTTTTTTTTCTTTTAAATTTAAGGTATATCTTATCTCCCCCTACAGTTTCCCCTTTCAGTCCAACAAATGGCTCTTTCTCTAAAAATAATAATAAATACAATACAAAACAACAGAGGTAATTAGGCCACAGTTATGAGGGTTATATGGCTTAGCGTACATTCCAATGTCCAGTCCATATGTATTTGGTACCTGACTTTAACATTCCACCATCTAACCATCTCCATGAGTTTAAAGTTCTATATCTGACTCAACATTCATACTAACTTGCAACACAATTTTAAAAGTATCTTCTTAGATCTGTAACACTCTCTTGACTCCTAAACAACTCAAAATTTAATTATGAGACTCTAGCTATCTGTTCTTCAACCACCTCAGAGACCTGAGAGGGATAAATATATCTGATTTTAGAAGAAGTACAGGGCCTGCAGCTTCCCAAACTAAGAAATGACATACCAGTGGCTGCCTGGACAGTTCCCATTTTCTCTCCATATATTACAGCATCGATCTTCAGTCATTTGGCCCCGTTTCTCTGACAGACATTGATTGTAGAGCAGGGGTTATGAGGGACTTACCTACCCTGTCTTGGCAGAGCTAGGCTGTCGACTTACCTGCTTCCAGGTTTTGTCCTTTTTGGACAGCATTCTGTCTACAGTTGGAGCAAGGGGCTTTTCCTGCCAAGAGATAGGCTTGCGACTAATTCAATCATCTCCCACTGGAGATTCTTCGATGCTCATCTTCTACTTGGAGGATAATAGGGGGTGCTGTCAGGAGTTGATATGTCTTGATATAAAAAAATCTAAAGTTGGGCTGGAGAGGTGGCTCAGAGCTTAAGAGTACTGACTGCTCTTCCAGAGGTCCTGAGTTCAATTCCCAGCAACCACATGGTGACTCATAACCATCTATAATGAGATCTGGTGCCCTCTTCTGGCCTGCAGGGGTACATGCAGACAGAACACTGAATACATAATAAATAAATAAATTTTAAAAAAAAGTCTAAAGTTACGAAAACATCTTTGAATGCCATATTCTGCAGATCTCTTGAGGTTTTTGAAGAGGCCCTATCTATCTCTTATATTAGGGTAAGCAGATGTTGCTTGTCTCGTGGCAGGTTTATTTCTGATTAGCTTAGAAAGTAACTATAATAGGCTGTCATAGTACCTAACAGAATGACTGGCTTGCATAACCATTAGTTTGCATTTCTTAATTATCCTAAACAATTTATGACAATTAGTAGTAAAAGGTCTAAACTTCCCATTTCATTTTTTTTCTTTACCTCCTAACCCTTCCATCCCATTTCTCTGGGGTGGGGTGTCCTTATATAACAGTCCCTCATCTCAGTTGAGAGGTCGTATGAGGGCCAAGAGCCTCCTCATTCACTGGGTGTCTATGAAGCAGTACCATCAGTGAAAAGTGTCTCGTTGCCCAGGAGAGAGAACTACTAAACAAACAAACCAATAAGCAGACAATAAATAAAAAAGACTAAAAAATAGAAAAAAATATAACTAATATATAAAAAATAAATAAAAATTAAAAATAAGAAGTCTATGTCCAAGTTCCCTTTGGTGTGTTAGTTGTAGTGTCGATACCTTCTACTATATAGCTAAAATCCTACTATAAGTGAGTATATGCCATATGCGTCCTTCTGAGTCTGGGTTAGCTCACTCAGGATGAGCTTTTCTAGTTCCATCCATTTGGCTGCAAATTGCATAATTTCATTATTCCTGATAGCTGAATAATATTCCATTGTGTAGATGTACCACAGTTTCTTAACCCATTCTTCGGTTGAGGGACATCTGGGTTGTTTCCAGTTTCTAGCTATTACAAATAAGGCTGCTATAAACATAGATGAGGAAACTTCCTTATGATTCCATGAAGAGGCATTTGGGTGTATACCCAGAAGTGGTATGGCTGGGTCCTGAGGTAGACCTATTCCAAGTTTTCTAAGATATCGCCAGACTGACCTCCATAGTGGTTGCACAAGCCTGCATTCCCACCAGCAATGGAATAGGGTACCCCTTTCTCCACACCCTCGCCAGCATGTGCTGTCATTTGAGTTTTTGATCTTAGCCATTCTGACAGGTGTGAGATGGAATCTCAGAGTCATCTTGAGTTGCATTTCTCTGATGATTAAGGATGTTGAGCATTTCTTCAAATGTCTCTCAGCCATTAGGGATTCCTCCTTTGTGAATTCTCTATTTAGCTCTGTCCCCCATTTTTTGATTGGATTATTTGGTTTCTTGGCATTTAATTTCTTGAATTCTTTGTAGATTTTGGATATTAGTTCTCTGTCAGATGGGGGGTTGGTGAAGATTTTCTCCCAGTCTGTAGGCTGCTGTTTTGTTCGAATGACAGTGTCTTTTGCCTTACAGAAGCTTTTCAGTTTCATGAGGTCCCATTTATTGATTGTTGGTCTCAAGTCCTGAGCTGTTGGTGTTCTGTTCAGGAAGTTGTCGCCTGTGCCAATGAGTTCGAGGGTTTCTCCCACTTTTTCTTCTAGTAGATTTAGTGTGACCGGCCTTATGTTAAGGTCTTTGATCCACTTGGACTTAAGTTTTGTACAAGGTGATAAGTATGGGTCTAGCTTCATTCTTTTACAAGTGGACATCCAGTTGGACCAGCACCATTTGTTGAAGATGCTGTCCTTCTTCCATTGTGCCGTTTTGGCTTCTTTGTCAAAAATTAGGTGGCCATAAGTGTGTGGGTCTATTTCTGGATCTTCAATTCGATTCCATTGATCTACTGGTCTGTTTCTATACCAATACCATGCTGTTTTTACAACTATTGTTCTGTAGTACAGCTTGAAATCTGGGATGGTGATACCTCCAGATGTTTTTTTATTGTACAGGATTGATTTAGCTGTTCTGGGCTTTTTGTTGTTCCATGTGAAATTGAGAATAGCTCTTTCCAAGTCTATAAAAAAATTGTGTTGGTATTTTGATAGGAATTGCATTGAATCTATATATTGCTTTTGGTAGGATGGCCATTTTTATTATGTTGATCCTACCTATCCATGAGCATGGGAGATCTTTCCATCTTCTAAAGGCCTCTTCCATTTCTTTCTCCAAGGCCTTGAAGTTCTTGTTGTACAGGTCCTTTACTTGCTTGGTTAGAGTTACCGCCAGGTATTTTATGTTGTTTGTGGCTATTGTGAAGGGGGCATTGTTTCCCTTATTTCTTTCTTAGCCCATTTGTTTGTTGTATAAAGAAGGGCTTCTGATTTTTTTGAATTAATTTTGTATCCAGCCACTTTGCTGAAGGTGTTTATCAGCTGTAAGAGTTCTCTGGTGGAATTTTTGGGGTCGCTTATGTATACTATTATATCATCTGCAAATAGGGATAATTTGACTTCTTCGTTTCCGATGTTTCTCCCCTTGATCTCCTTTAGTTGTCTTATTGCTCTAGCAAGAACTTCAAGTACTATATTGAAAAGATATGGTGAAAGTGGACATCCTTGTCTTGTCCCTGAGTTTAGAGGAAATGCTTCAAGTTTCTCTCCATTTATTTTGATGTTGGCCACTGGCTTGCTGTATATTGCCCTTATTATTTCTAGGTACGGTCCTTGTATGCCTGTTCTCTCCAGAACTTTTAGCATGAAGGGGTGTTGGATTTTGTCAAATGCTTTTTCTGCATCTAGCGAGATTATCATGTGGTTTTTTTCTTTCATCTTGTTTATATGGTGAATGACGTTGATAGACTTTCGTATGTTGAACCATCCCTGCATTCCAGGGATGAAGCCTACTTGATCATGGTGTATGATACTTTTGATGTGTTCTTGAATTCGGTTTGCTAGTACTTTATTAAGTATTTTTGCATCTATGTTCATGAGGGAGATTGGTCTGAAGTTCTCTTTCTTTGTTGGGTCTTTGTGTGGTTTAGGAATCAGGGTGATTGTGGCCTCATAGAATGAGTTTGGCAATGTTCTTTCAGATTCTATTTAGTGAAAGAGTTTGAAAAGTATTGGTGTTAGCTCCTCTTTGAAGGTCCGGTAGAATTCCGTGCTAAAGCCATCTGGCCCTGGGCTTTTTTTGGTTGGGGGATTTTTAATGACTGTTTCTATTTCCTTAGGGGTTATAGGGCTGTTTAATCTGTTTATCTGATCTTGATTTAGCTCAGGTAGGTGGAATCTATCAAGAAAATTGTCCATTTCACTTAAGTTTTCAAATTTGGTGGAGTGTAGATTTTTAAAGTAGGATCCAAATATTCTCTGGATTTCCTCAATGTCTGTTGTTATTTCTCCCTTTTCATTTCTGATTTTGTTGATTTGTGTTTTCTCCCTCTGTCTTTTAGTTAATTTGGCTAAGGGTCTGTCTATTTTGTTGATTTACTCGAAGAACCAACTCTTGGTTTCATTGATTCTTTGTATAGTTCTTTTTGTTTCTAAGTTGTGGATTTCAGCCCTAAGTTTGATGATTTCCTGCCTTCTGCTCCTCTTGGGAGTGTTTGCTTCTTTTTTTTCCAATTCACCCAGTTTAGCTGTTAATTCGCTAATATGAACTATCACAACTTTCTTTTTGAAGGCACTTAGTGCTATGAACTTTCCTCGTAGCACAGCTTTCATTGTGTCCCATAGGTTTGGGTATGTTGTGTCTTCATTTTCATTGGATTTTAAGAAGTCTTTGATTTCCTTCTTTATTTCTTCCCTGACCCAGTGGTCCTCTAGTAAAGAGTTGTTCAATTTCCATGTGAGTGTAGACTTTCTGTTGATTCTTTTGCTATTGAAGTCCAGCTTTATTCCATGGTGGTCTGATAAGATACAAGGGGTTATTTCAATTTTCTTGTATCTGTTGAGGCTATCTTTGTGTCCAACTATATGGTCGATTTTGGAGAAGGTTCCGTGAGGTGCTGAGAAGAAGGTGTATTCTTTTGTGTTTGGGTGAAACGTTCTGTAGATATCTGTTAGGTCCATTTGGTTCAGGATCTCTGTTAGACTCATTATTTCTCCGTTTGGCTTCTGTCTTGATGATCTGTTCATAGTTGTGAGTGGGGTGTTGAAGTCTCCCACTATTAAAGTGTTTGGATCGATGTGTGATTTAAGTTTTAGAAGCGTTTCTTTTATAAATGTAGGTGCCTTTGTATTTGGGGCATAGATGCTTAATATTGAAAAGACCTCTTGGTGGATATTTCCTTTAATGAGTATATAATGCCCTTCTCTTTCTTTTTTTATTAACTTCAGTGGAAATCTATTTTGTTTGATATTAGGGTGGCTACTCCAGCTTGTTTCCTCGGTCCATTTGCTTGGAAAACCTTTTCCTAGCCCTTTACTCTGAGATAGTGTTTATCTTCAATAGTGAGGTGTGTTTCTTGTATACAGCAAAAAGATGGGTCTTGTTTACGGATCCAGTCTGTAAGTCTGTGTCTTTTTATTGGCGAGTTGAGTCCATTGATGTTGATTGATATTAGTGAGATATTAGTGACCAGGGGTTGTTATTTCCCATTATTTTGGTATAGCTGGCTGTCTTGTGTTTCTTTTTGTTTAGTTGCTGTGGAGGTTTCTATTTCCTGTGTTTTCTTGGGTGTAGTTATCTTATCTGTGTTGGAATTTTCCTTCTAGGATCTTCTGTAGGGCTGGGTTTGTGAGGATATATTGTTTGAATTTGATTTTTTCATGGAATATCTTGTTTTCTCCTTCTATGTTGATAGAGAGTTTTGCTGGGTATAGTAGTCTGGCTGGGCACCTATATTCTCTCGGGGCTTGTAGGACATCCATCCAGGCCCTTCTAGCTTTTAAAGTTTCTGAGGAGAAGTCAGGTGTGATTCTGATGGGTCTGCCATTGTATGTGACTTAGCTTTTTTCTCTTACAGCTTTTAATATCCTTTCTTTGTTCTCTACATTTGGAGTTTCTATTATTATGTGGCGAGAGGAGTTTCTTTTCTGATGTAATCTGTTTGCTGTTCTGTAAGCCTCTGGGATTTTTACTGGCATCTTTTTTCTTTAGGTTTGGGAAGTTTTCTTCTATGATTTTGTTGAAGATATTTCCTGGACCATGGAGTTGGGAGTCTTCTCTTTCCTCTATGCCTATAATTCTTAGGTTCCATCTTTTCATTGAGTCCTTGATTTCTTGGATGTTGTGGGTGAGAGATTTTTTAGCTTTCTCATTTTCTTTGGATGTTGTACTGATTTCTTCCATCGAATCTTCCATGCCTGAGATCTGTTGGAATCTGCTGTCTTATATCTCTTGCATCCTATTTTTCATACTCACATCCTTAGTTCCTGTTCTCTTCTCTTGATTCTCCATTTCCTCTTTTAACTCTGACTGTGATTTCTTTATTGTTTCCATTTCTATTTTCATGTCTTGAATGGTATTGTTCATTTTGTACATTTCCTTCTCCAGTTTGCTTGTTTTTGCCTGGAGATCTTTCATTGCTTTATCCTTTTCCTGTTCAAGCTGGGTCACCTTGGCTTGGAGCTCTTTAATGGTGTTATTCATTGCTTTGACTTGTAAAATTGTGGCTTCTTTGAATTACTTCATAGTTTTAAGTTCTTCTTGAAGGGACTCTATCACTTTCCATAATGTAGAATTGTCATCATTTTCATGTGTTTCAGTTGTGGTGAGGTGGTTCGGGCTGGATGGAATAGCATTGCTTTCTTTTGTTGGAGACATTTCACTCTGTTGTGTTTTTTTGTGTCTGGGGCCTCTGGCCATGTGGAATTTTTTTGCTGTCTTCTGGACATGGGTCCAAAGGGGGTGCTTTGTTGTAGGAGTAGTGTTGTCTTACTCCACTCCTATAAGATGAGTCATTCAGCCCTGCCTCCCAGGTGGAGACCTAACTAATCCAGGTGGCGGAGCTGTGTATAAGTAAGCTCTGGTTCCCTGCCGGAAGGGCCCATACTAGTAAAAAAGTCCGATATAGGACAGTTTCAAATATCTCGCAGTTTGCCCGGGGTTGGTTCCTGTAGCAGGTAAATATGCAGTTCAGCTCCAATAGCCTTGCCACTCCCATGGCTTGGAAACTGGCCAGTGACATCACAGACTGCGATCTGCCATCTGAAGGCACTTTGCAGTGGAGCTACGCTCACTTCCAAGGGTTGCAACCTTTAGCCAGATAATTGGATCTTCTGTGTGAGACCTGGGAGTGCCCAGCAGGGTGGGGATTATCTCTGCGTGGGTTCTGAATCTGCTGGCTGGGTATTAGGTTGGAACTTACCGGGAGTCTTTCTCCTGTTGGGGGATGGGTGATCCCGATTCCCGGGACCAGTGGCTTCCTAGCGTGTCCAAGAGTGGGAAAAGGCGTCCTGCCCAGGGATCTTCCGTGGTCCCTGTGTAGCTGGGTGAGATTTTGAAGGGGTCGTACCCTTTGTACAGCATCCTGCAACACTTGCCGCCTTGTGACTGTTGACCCCGAAATCAAAATGTGTCCGCACAGGCCACCGCCATCTTGGGTTCCCGGGGTACATTTTCAAGGTGATAAGAAAGATGGGCTCTTGGACCAAAACAAGTAGTAAATTTCCTAAGGAAGGTTTTTGAAAGATAGACCATTAGTTAGAAATAATCAAGAAAAGTACTTCCTAAAGTGTATGGTAGTGAACAGCAACTAATAATTACACCCAAAAGAAAGATAATACAGTCACTTCAGGAAACACGGAGTTCAACAATTCAGCCAGTTCATTCTCTTTTAGTCCTGTCCAGGACACATAGACAAGTTCTTGGGTTCTAATAATTGCATTAAGAGCTAAGAAGGGAACATAATGTGGGTAGCCCACATGGCTACTGGTCCTTGGAATACACTTTGGGGAGCCTTAGCCTAGAACTGCCAAAACTCACTGAAAGAAAAAAATAAATGACCCTCATCTAAGCATTGCACCATTGCCAAGGGTTTGTCATTGTACTTAATCTTTACAACAATCCTACATGCTGGGTAGGAAATGCTACTCTCATTTTACAAGTGAAAGCATTGGAGTGTCATGGCTTGCCAGTAGTCATTTACCTTGGCTGCTTGTAAACAATAAGGCCCAATCTTTTACCCCTTGAACCAGAACCCCAGGAGACTGTATACAGACAGGTATATGTGTGAAGGCACAGGCTTGATAGATGATTCTGATGTAATTTCTGTTTGTGATCAAATGGAATACATTACTTATTTCCCATGACCATGTGTGAGTACCTACAAGTGAGTAGCCACACTATGTGTAAGCCTAGTGTCCTCAGAAGCTGGAAGAACTGGAGTTTTCAGGAAGTTGTGAATCATTAGTGTGGGTTCTAGGAACTGAACTCAAGTTCTTTGCAAGAGTAGCAAATGCTCTTAACCACTGGGCCACCTCTCCAGTATATACACATGCAAGATCTGCAACTGAATCATGTCTCACCCACCAAGTTCATGGGCGTTCTTTCATCACCCATCACCCTAAAATCATGGTCTGCTTCTGGGTGCTTCCAGAAGCAACTGGGAAAACGTCAGAAGGTAGAGTGGCAGATTGGTACCCCATTATTCAGTACCATGATGCAATGTAGTTCAATAACCTATAAATAGTCAAGTTAATGGCACAAATCTTTGTCAATAAAAGTCAGTCTATCAAGTTGCATGTTGAATGCATACACAATCACCTAGAGATATATATGTCTTATAAGCATGGCTTTGAATGCTGCCCTGCCAATTGTCAAGTGGAGGCACTGTTCTTTTGTCCACAGTACTCTGACTTGTGAATGTTTAGTGAATTTTCCTTTGAAAATCTGAATGGCTCTATGTTCTTGGAGATAAAATGTGCCATTTTCTTTGGCCTTTCTAGAAATCCATGCCACTTTCTCTTTCCCCACACAGCAGTGAGCTCTCCAGACCTGTCTGCCTACCCCTTCATTCTGATTCTGAATGTTCCAGTTCAGCCATTTCTGCATTAAAACTGCTTGTTTAAAAACAAAAAACAGTAGGTAGTTATTAACCCTTTACTTCTGCTCTCTCTTGTAACAGATAGCAATTGCACTTATCTCCCATCTGAACATAGAATTTGTCAAGTTAATGTGACTCAAACTTGAATTCATGATGTAGTGGGGAGTGTTTCCTCAGGCAATTTATTCTATCCGACAGATATTTCTATATTTTACATTAACCTCTTTGGGGCTTTCTTCACGTTGCTTTGCGAATACTGTGACTCTGGTCAGTTTTAACCAGCAGAATGCTCTATTCTTGGACCACTCAACAAGGGACAAAGGTACTGCTCACTTTTACCTTGAACTTTGGAACAGAGCAAATGAACACTTGAACCTTGGGAAAATGTATCCCTTTGCTCCAAAGTGACATGAAAGAAAATAATTTGGCAAAAAGAATGAGGAATTCAGACAGAGACTGGCTTAACCCATTGTACACAAAGGTCAAATGCCTATGTGGGCATGGATACACTGTGCATATTTGATAAAGCTCATAATGTTCACTGGGTTGAGCCTAATGGCTTTTTGAAAGCCATTAAGGGCACTAAGTCAATATATTTGGGGGTATGTGTGCTAACTTAAAAACACATTGTTTTACTTATAATACATTCTTTCACCTCAGAACCCTGTAGTCCAGAAGTGGTTCACTGTTTAGAACTAAGGAGTTTTCCCAGAAAGGAAGCTTTGTGGATTTATGTTACAGCTAAAGAAACCTCTGTGGAAGAGGTGCTATCCTTTCCAAAGACATCTTTCAATGTCAGCCTTCTGTCATCCTATATGTGTGACAAATAGAGCTAGGGATTATTTTCAGATTAAAAAAAATACCAACAAAACAAAAACCTTTTACAGCACCAATTACCAAATGCTTCAGAAAGTAGGACAAGGAAAACTTGTGCAAGTTGAAGGGAACCTTTTTGCTAAAAAAAAAATCACATGTATGATTTTCGGAGAGGCAATGCTGAACATTGGAACTGCGATGTTTCCTTATGTGAGAAGCATGCATGACTACTATTGTATATGCTCAAAACTCATTATTATTTATTTATTTTATTAATTATTATATATTTATTAATTTTTAATTAGATATAATTTGTCAAACTTACTCATTTTCTTAATAAGAAATGGGAAATCTAGAAAGTTAGGATTACTAAACCATGAGCCCAGAGCTACCACATTGAATCAGCTTTCTGTCATTGTGACAAAATATCCAAGATAATCAAGTTGTAAAGAGGAAAGTTTTATTGGGACTCACAGTCTAGGAAGTTTCAGCCCATGGTTATCTGTGCTATTGCCTTTGGGAACAATATATCATAGTGGAAGTGTAGACTAGGGTAAATCTCTCTACCCCAGTGAAGCTGAGAATTTAAACAAGAAGGGGTTAAGATTCTATAATCTCTTACTACAACTGCAGTTACTCAAGTTCCTTCAAGTAGGTCCCCACCTTCTAAAATTTCACTTCCTCCTAATAGTGTCATAAACCAGGACACATGGCCTTTGAGGAACATTGAAAGTCAAAATTATGGCCAGTAGAACACTAAGGAACAGAGTGAAAGCCAAGTCATGTTGTATCATCTCTAAGTTCTGTCCATGGCAGGCCTTCTCCTATAGTGGGAAATACCTCTCATGTCAACAAAAAACTCACTGATGTCTTAAGACTCACTATCACGCTCCAGTCCTTAAGAAGACCACAATGTAGTAATACACATCTTTTCTGTATTGCTCATATACTGTGGACAATCAAGGCCTACATGTCGCCTGTATCTATTTATTTCCTACCATGAGAGAAAGCTTTGTCAAAAGTATCCATGGTCATAGCTGGACATCTACGTTCTCTCCCCTCATTCTTATGCATTCCAAATGCTGCAGACTCCTAGTGTCTTCTATTGCCTCCACTTCCCACTAACTTGAATCCAGTCCTAAAGACCAATCATGAGTTCTCAACCAAAACGGCAGTCTCATAAATGGGCTTTACCACCTAACTGATATTCTCCATACAGATCTGTGCAGGGGCTTTTCAGCTTCTACCCAGGACAACTCTTGTGCTCATGGCTAAGGCTTAAGTAACTTGGCCTGGAGAAGAGAACTTCCATGCTCTGGTCCTAGTATGCCTTTAGTAGTATCATTCTCATCACTATTTGCAACTAGCTTTGAGCATTCACATATACACATACACATGCATGTAGAAACATTTACACAAACACACACACACACACACACACAAACACACACTGTGGGGCTTCCATCTTCCTAAGCTTATGATATCTCTGCCCCACTTCCTAAATGTTATCTTACCCCAATCTCTCCCATTTAGCCCACATAGATAATTTCTTCTCATACTCTAATGTTCAACATGGATACCACCACCACCTCCTCTCTTGGAAATTATTTTCTCTCTCATCCCACCTAACCAATGAACTTCCTACTTGAAGCTCCAGTCAGGCCCTGCACCCATATTCCAGCACATAACTCCCTGCATGGGATCCTCACCATGTGCTCTGGCTCTTTGTAGTTCAGAGTCAAATCTACTTTAAATTTGTTTTCTAAACATGGAGCCAGGGCCACGTGATTACTAGGTGCTCAGTGCTTACCGGACGGAGAATTACAGCAGTTCAGAACACAGGCACTCCTCTTCCTGAAATGGAACCACTGGATGAATTCTCATTTTTCTCATAAGTCTAAGAATTTCAACTTTATTTCTTGTTAATCTCTGCAAGCACGTGATTTTTACTTGATTGGCACATACCTATCAAGAGGCTTTAAGCTTCTTAAGTAGGACTCTTTGATAATCCTGTAATGGCTCCTAGTTGTAAGTAAGTTGTCTGCTCCTAATTTGAAAGGATCCCACAAGGGAGGGTGGTAGTGAAGAAAAGGCACCATCACAGCTGAAGTACCTCCTACTCAGAAGCAACAGTGAACTGTGTTTCACACACTGATGAAATAACTTGCCTGAAGTCGCAGGGTTACAGGTGTTCAGCAGCCATCAGGGCTAGAGCTCAGCTCTATGTAAAGGAGCCTACACCCTTTCCATAGCACCAAACTGCTCCCACATGAATGTCAATCATATTACAAGCAGAGAGGAAGTGTCTGGGCATGCATCTATTAAAAGGCATAGTATGTGTGCATTTCCCATCTGCACTTGTGAAGTACTATAATGAAGTGAGTTTCATTCTTACAAATGGCTTGTGCTTTATTTCTTTCAAGAAAAGAAACAAATAATCAAAATAAAGATATAAAAATGGTTGGCTTTGAGCATTGCTCGTCCCTTTAAAGGCTATGGGCCATGGTTTGTGGCTCAGAGAAAGCCCGGATCGATTTTGTTTTCCATCTCATTCATCCAGAGAGCACAGCTCTCTAATCCTCTTTCCATTAACTACTCATTGTTTCTTTTACCAACATCATCTCACTTGTAATGCCATTTTTTATCAAGGGTAATGTTACATGCTAGGAAACTTTAAACATTAATGAATGGAATTAGCATAAGGAAATGCATTATTATTTTTTAACATCTATTTATTTCTTCAAGTTATATCACAATCATAGTCCCCTGTCCCCTCCTACCTCCCCCTCCTCGACCCACCTTCCTACCTTCTTCCCCCTCACCCTCCTATCTGCTTTTTTTTTTATTTAAAGTGTATCTTTTTCCCCCTTTTAGTCCAATAAAAGGTTTTTTTTTCTTATAACAATAACTACAATACAAAACAATAGGAATAATTAGGTAACAATTATGAAAATTATAAGGTATAATATACATTCCCAATGTCCAGTCCATTTGTAATTGGCAACTGATATTAATATTCTATTATGTATCTATCTCAATGAGTTTAAAGTTCTATACCTAACTCAGTTTCCATCCTAACTTGCATTACCAATTTAAAAACATCTTGTTAGATCTAGAACATCCTTTTAATTCCCAAACAACTTAAAACTTAACTGTGAGACTATAATTATATAGTCTTCAACTACATCAGAGACCTGAGAAGGATAAATATATCTGAATAAACAGGAAGTGCAGAGCTAGCAGCTTTCAAAATTAAGAAACAACAGACAACTGTTGTTGTCTGCCTCGACTGTCCCCATTTTTTCTTAAGCATTGTAGCATCTATCTTCAGCCTTTTGGCCCAGTATCTCTGACAAACACTAATTGTAAAGCAGGAATTATGAAGGACTTGCATACCCTGTCTTGACAGAACTGGGCTGTTGACTTACCTGCTTCCAAGTTTTGTCCTTTTCAGACAGCATTCTGTCTACAGTTGAAGAAAGGAATTTCTCTTGCCCAGTGACAAGCTTGCCACTAATGCAACCATTTCCAAATGGAGATTCTTCGATGTTCATCATCTACTGGGAGTAGAATAGGGGGTGCTGTAAGGAGCTGACATGTCTCCATATCAAAAAAATCTTAAGTTAATAAAACATCTTTAAATGCCATCCACATTCTACAGATCTCTTGAGGTTTTTGAAGACCACCTATCTATCTCTGTATATTTGGATAAGCAAATGTTGCTTGTCTCTTAGTAACTTGATTTCTGATTAACTTAGAAAGCATCTATGATAAACTGTGCTAATTCCTAACAAAATGACATGTTTGAATGACTATTAACTTTCATTTCTTAATTATCCTAAACAGTTTGTGACAGTTGCTATCAAAAGGCCAAAACTTTACATTGCATTTTTAAGAATTACATAGGTACAATACCTTAAAAAGAGTTAACCTTAATTTTGTATCAATATACAAAGATATGAGCATATTCAATAATTATCCATTTTTCTTTATCATTCCTAAATTATGATTATATCCTGTTTTTTCAAGTCTTTTCCCCTAATAGTTTCATTTTTTTATTCATTATGTATGTACAGGTTTGCTTAAATGGATATTTTTTTAGATGGTTCTATGCAAACATTACTTACCACTTTAGTCAATGAGAAATTGAAATCTAGAGTTACCTGCTTTTCCACAGGACAAACTTGTCTTTTAGCAAGCACAGGGGCTTACTTGGATCCTTGTTAACATTCTGTGAAAATTCTATTAGAGGTTCCTACCAAGGATAGTGTAGAAAATTATCTTAAAGGCTGAATGAATGTCATTAGCTTATTAATTTAGTTTCTAGAAATTTTGCATTGCTCTCTGGTAGGACATTTATTAACCTCAGTACTTTCTTCTGAGGGCCCAGACTTATAGATGGCACTAGGGCATTGTTTTCAAAATACAAGTTGACTGTGAATACATGTTTACTGTGAAAATGCTCTCTGTGAATCTGGGTTCAGCTATCTGTTGATATCTTTCTTGTGTTTTCATTATATTGATCTGGCTCTCTCTCTCTCCCTCTCTCTCTCTCTCTCTCTCTCTCTCTCTCTCCTCTCTACCTCTCTCCCCCTCTTTGTGTATGTATGTATGTATATGTGAGTGTGTTTGTATGTATGTGTGAGAGAGACTGACAGACACAGAGTGGGGGAGTGAGGGAAGGAGAGAGGGAGAATGGGTATACATGCACATGGAAATCAGACTTTAATGTCAGGTATCTTCTTTAGTTCCTCTACACCCTATATTTTGAGATGAGATCTCTCTCAACAAACCTAAAGATTCAGCTCAAATGGCTAGGCAGCATGCTCATGAGATCCTTCAGTCTCCATCTCTTTGCCATTGAGATTACTGGTGCCCGGTGCCACACCCAGCTTTTTGTGTGTTTGGGAATTGAACTTCCATCCCTCCTGCATATCTGAAAACTCTTTACCAGCTGAGCCAACTCCCAGCCCAGTGTCCTTGCGTTTTTAATCCACTCATTAGTCTACTATCTAGATTCTGACTAGGTGAAGAAGAAGAAGGAAGAGGGAAATCATGGTAAGGCTGGAGAGTAGGTCAGAGAGCCAAAGTGCTGGGCACTCAATGATGGAGTATGACTATGGGAACCAAAAAGACTCCAGTCTCCAGGTAAAGACATTCAAAATGAGCATCCTCAAAAGACTGCTCACCACAAGTAACAGTTCTGGACCATTCCCTCTGTTGCCTCTCTCCCCTCAAAACTCAGCTTCCCAGGAGTAAGGACCATAAGACACAGCTTCAGTGCTGACAGCAACTTAAAGAGTTTATTGAGAAGACTTGGCCAAGCCCCTACATCCTATGAACTGAGACCATCAGGGTTGGCTCCACAAAAGGAAAATTGATGTTTCCTTCCTGGATGCAGACATGGGTGACAACAAGAGCCAACCGATGCCAATCAAGCCTCTGATGGCAAAGCAAATGGCCTCTGATTCTGTTACTTCAAAAGGGATGGAATTCTGGCATAGTAACTTTAGATTGTGAGGTCTCAGATATTAGTTTTTAATCAAAATAAATCCACTTTGATAAATGCTGTAAGCATCTTGTAAGTATGGAATTATTTTGTAGATCACAAATATTTTATTGTCATCCTGAAAACTCATTAGAGTTGATCTTTGATTTTCTCCCAATTTGTCCCTCATCATTTCTTATAACATTTGAGGCCACCAGGTTCAGCTAAATGTTTACCACATTGTTTGAGGCTTCAAGGAGTTAGCAGACTCCCATGTATGAGTAGGGGGAAAAAGAACAGAGTTTGTTAAAAAAAAAAATGGGTGAGTGCTCAGGGCCAGCACAGTTTTCCATGAAGACATCAAGGAGATGATAGAATCATCCATCAAAAGTGGTTCAGAGTCTACTAATGTACTTTGCTCAGCCAACTTCCCACTCACATACAAGTGGGTCACACAAAGACAGAGCAAGTTTGTTCCTGAGAAAAAGCATGCTTGCACAGGGCGGCATCAGGAGCACATTTTCCTAATATCCACTATGATTCCATATCTTAGGCCATCTCAGCCCTTCTGTTGTTGTCTTGAAACTCTCAGTCTTCCTTCCTTGATCACAAAGGAAATAAGTAAAATATTCTTTAATAGCATTCTGAATCTGCAGAAGCTTACTGACTTTTCAAAACCATAGAATTTTAGAGTCAGGAGATAGAGCAGAGGGAAAAAGTGTTCACTGCACAAACCTGAGGACCTGAGTTTGAATCCCCACAACCCATGTAAACATCAGGTGCAGAAACCATCCCAGCACTCGCATGGCGAGGTGAGAAGTGTAGCATGGGGTAGCTCATCCTGGGTACTCAACATCTAACAATAAAAAAGGGATCACATTTCAAACAAAGTGGAAGTGGAGGACCAGTAGATGAGGACATGGTCTGATCTCCACACATGTGTCACAACAATCACACACCCATATTCACACACCCAATGCACACATACAACGATTCTTTTAAAAACATAACATTTACCAGACATGACATAAGACTCATTCTAGTATCTACCAGCCTGGAGCAATTTCCCTAGTTGAGCTTCTGAGACCAGCACTAGTCAGTTCTTGGCTTGATGGTAGGATCCAGGATTCTTTGTCTTTGTAGTCATTCTGAGAAGGCCATGAGGTGTATGATATTTGAAGAACGAATCCAGTAAAGGCCTTGTAAATTCAACATTTTGCTGCAGATAACATACCAATTTCCTGGCTTTTATTAAAATTATTAAGTCAGGTGTGACACCATTAACTTCTATGCCATCCAGATGCCTACCTCTGGTGGACTGGTGGCAACAGCCAGTAATCACAGAGTTGTTCACTTAGTCTTGGTTTGAGCATATCAGTGATACTGATGGTGCATAACTTTATATTCTACAGAATATTAAATCACGCCACACTCCCTGATTAGGTTTATAGTCAAGGAATGTACTCCATAGACTCCAAGGGTATGTCAAATTTACCCTTGAAGAAAAATGTCTTGAACCATCACTGGAATGTGTGGGTGGATGCTGTGGGGTGAATAGTTCTATTATGTTTATACATAAAGCCATAACCTAGCTGGGGATACAGCATCATTGTAGAGCACTCCCCTAGCATGTGTGAGCCCCACCCCACCAGTTCAATCCTCAAGCACTATAAAATAAAATATATGAAAATAAAAATAAAGCCACTGTCCAAGCAGCCAGATTCTCACAGAACAAGCAGTGGAAGGGTGGGAGAAGTATGCTGAGGGTAAATGAGAGGTTCTAGATCCATGCTTACCCAGTGAGTGTCCTTTGCTCCCAGGAAGGAAGCAAAGCTGAGTAAAATGGAGGCAGAACCAGCTGCTCTCATTACAGTTTTATACCCACATGTTTTATCTGAAGTTTTAGATAGATAAAATACCTGGATGTTCTGAATGAAAGAAAGCAGAAATGTAATCCTAGTTTCTAAATAGGATCACTTATCTCCCTTTCTCATAACACTTCTAAGACTTCAGCTAAATGGTTAACTCCTTTCATACCTGGAGAAATGTAAAGCCCTTTCATAACAGAATTGCATAAATAACTAATTATCCTATGGAGGCATTGCCTCTTCTAATAGGCTTTATTACTTTTCTCTGGCCATGTTACCCTGTATGTGTCCAATCTTGTCTAACAAATTTCATTCAATCATTGTAATTTTCCTATGCAAGTTTCTTATCCCCATAAAATCCACTTGATATGACAACTTATTAGAAAGGCAGAATAGGAATCAGGAATGTAGTAGAGACTAGTCATGCTCACTGCATATATTACCTAATGATTTTTTTTTTTTTTAAGTAGTGATTTTTGGGTTGGGGATTTAACTCAGTTGCAGAATGTCTGCCTAGCAAGTACAAGGGCCTGAGTTTGGTGCTCACCCCTGAAAATTAAAATAAAATAGGATAAAGTAGATATTCCATATTATGACTGGACCAGCCCTATCTCAGTGTCCCTCACTTAATATATGATCAATAAATGAATGCCAGATAAAGATTTGATAAGAAAGGCTTTGCAAGTGTGCCTTCAGCTTCACTGCAACTTGAATGCTGATGTCATCTCACAATCTAGATCCATTATCAACACATTCCATGGAACTTTTGTTTTCAGAACTGATCAATATTGGGAAGCATCTCAAATAACGTTATACTTTAGCCTTCTGCAAGTTGAGTAAGAAATTTTATTGCCTATTGTAATTCACTATGCACACATACACATTGACCTTCTACCTTTGCTGTGGCAATGGAGGTACTGTCATTCTTAGGTGACACCTGCTTTCCTGGAAACTAACAGCTTGGTATGTGCTATGGTGCAGCAGATGGTTTGAAGCATGATGTGTTAATGGCAGTGATTACTTTATGAATAGTGACAGCTGATCAGGGACATAATAAAACAATAGTGGCTGCCATCCTGGAAAAGGTGCTAAATAGGGGTGACATGCTTAGTGGGGGCTATGCTCCTGTCCTGAACCTCATTATTAAATCCAAAGGGACTCACTGCTTAGTCAGGCAGTGGCAGCCTCAAACACAGAAGAAAAAACATCCAGCTCAAAGATTTCCTTCAATGTTAATTGGGGAAGAGGCAGGGTGGGATCTGAGTTTTATTGCAGGAGACATTTGGACAAATCGCTGTGAATGTCCTCCTGCATGATCCCTGGAGCTTGGGGAGCCAATGCCCACAATTCTATGAAATCGGGTTCCTCCCAGTCTTTATTAATCACAGCCTCCAGCCAAGATAGAGATCACCATGGCAGACCATGTGGAAATCAACTTTTACATCTAATGGCTCTGAGAAGTGTCAATTTTATGGGGGAAAATCTCTATCTAATTTATATCTGTAAAAAAGAAACAGTTGCAAAGGGAATTCCTTCTTCAAGGTGATTCATCTGCTCCACTCACTGGATACAACGTAGTAAAGCAAACAGGACAGTTTATCTGCAAGACACATGCGGGAGACATCACAAAACAGCCAATCACAACCTAGAACAATGAACTATGACTATTGTCTGTGTTTAGCATAAGATTGGATCAGGACTGGAGAAAACAATGCCATCAATTTAATCATTTGTTTATTTAAATTAAAATAAACTAAATAGACAGTCAATGTTCCAATGAGTAGAGCTTAACCTTCAAATTTACCTTGGACTATCAACAAACCTACTTAAGATGATTTTTTTTTTTAATAAATCAAAGAAACATGCAGTCTTCCCTAGTATGTATGTTCTTTTGAAACCTCTGGTAGATTTTTGTTCTTGTGTATAGCTTGTCTTCACCTCTCCTGCAAAATATAACATGCACAAAAGTATCTGAATAATCTAACATAAAAGTGCTATATACAAACTATTGTTTGTTTCTTTTGATGAGGAGGGGTAAGAAGACATATTCAAATAGAGTTCAAGAGTGATAGCTATCCTCTGAGGGCTGCACAGCTGCTCATTGGTAGAGTGATTGCTTAGCATGTGTAAGGTCCTGGGTTTCAGCCACAGTGGTCATCCTGTCTCTGTCTCTGTCTGTCTGTCTCTCTGTCTCTGTGTCTCTGACTCTGTCTCTCTCTCAAGTGTGTTTGTGTGTGTGTGTGTGTGTGTGTGTGTGTGTGTGTGTGTGTGTACCTTCCCTCCTCTTCCTGACTCATATGTACACATAGGCACACACATACATAATATCTTTATCCAAATTCTGAGCAGAACAAATGAGTGTGTTACTACCACCTGGGTTCCTCTGAGCTCATGATTCAAATGCCTGCCAAGACTAGCTAGTTTCATGCAAATTAATAGGCATCTCTTCTGTGTTCTGTGATCTGCCACCAATATTCTCTTTATAACTCTCAGGACTAAAACTAAGTGAATAGAATATAACAAGCTCATCCCACCCATTACAGGATCTTCCAAGAGTGACTATTAGGGAATTACTGTATTATATCTACCCTGGAGACAGGAGAAGGTTCTGATGTATTCCAGTGATTTTACCTAACCTGGTAATTAGTTTATGTGGTTTTATAGAGATTTTATTGCTCTAAAGATGACAGGTTTTCTTTGCAAAATTACTTCTGATAGCCAGTCATTTCATTTCATGGTTTACAAAAAGTTGATATATTGGGTTAAGGTCTTCATCAAAGAATACAGAAAAAGCCCTGCTTCTCAGTATGAGAGACCTGTTTTTGTACACTGTAGCTTTTTTGTCAAATATATTTTGGGCCCATGTACAGAATAGAATTGTTTATAAGAAAAATCAATTCAGATTTAGGACCAAGTCTTAGTAAGAATAGGAGTTTTGGATACAGAATGCATAGAGCTGATTCAATAATTTCCAAGGCTTTAAAATGGTTAATGCTGGATGTGCAAAACAAACAAACAAAACAAAAACAAAACAAAACAACCCCCCCCCCACAGGCTTGTTAATTCCTTGAACAGAGTATTTGTTGATCATCTTCTGTGTTCCTCATACAGTTCTAGATTTTGAGGGAGAAAGGCAAAAATGAAATCTAATTCCCTTCCTCCTGAGATGCACATCTAGATGACAGGAAAGCAGACCAAGTAACTGCAAATGCAAACAGAAATGGTGAGCTGACAGGCCAAGTCTCTGGAGTAGTGATACTTGAAAAAGACTAGACCAAAGTAAGGGAACAAGATATGGGAAAACCACAGGAAGACTGTTCCAGAAGGAAGAAGCAGTATGTATAACAAGGGAACTGAATATAAAAAGAGCAGAGAATTCTAGATAATACGTTCATAGCATGGGGAATAGAGAGCCTGGGATTACCTTAAAAATTGGGTGTCACTGATTCAACAGTGTTTTAAAAGGAAAGCAATCTCCAACTGAGTCACCAACTGAGTCACGGATAGAGAGGAGCTACTGTATTACTTTAGCTGGGTATAAAATTTCTGTGAGTCAGCAGGGAAATATGAATGACTAGAAAAATTTTACAATTGAAGAGATGGCTCAGCAGGTAAGAGCACTTGCTGCTCTCACAGAGGACTCGGATTCAATCATCAGCACTCATGTGGCAGTTCACAATTATCCATAACTCCAGTTTTAGGGGATCTCAGGTCTTCTTTGGGACACAACAGGTACTAGGCAAGCATGAGGTGCACTTATATTCTCACAGGCAAAAAAAATCATACACATGATATAAAACACTGTTTAAAGAAAAATTTTCTTAAGATTACTCAGACACAGATAAGACAATCTATGCATAAATTGTCCCTTGAATCATGGTGGTTGTAATATAGTTAGATTGTAATGGAAGATCTGAGAGGAGAAAGGGGCTCTGTTATTCAATTTCAGGAAATAAATTCATCACCATTCACTTTGTGTCTCTTTTTCGATTTCTTTCTAAGTTTAGAAATAGAGAATGACTATTCCCTCCAACACCACGCACTAGAGGGAAAAAAAATGCATTCTCTTTGACCTTTTTAGCTATTTCTGCTCTTTTCTCAGCTCCTTAGAGACAAAACAATTATAGATGTGTTGTATTCCATAATGTATAGGAAATATTTACATTTTTACATATTCCCTGGAAAACACACAACCTTGTATTTTTAAAAATCAAATGGTATTATAAACTGGGTATAGTGGTGCATACCTTTAATTCCAGCACTCAGGAGGCAGAGGCAGGTGGATCTCTGTGAGCTGAAGTCTAGCCTGGTCTACAAAGTGAGTCTAGGTTAGTCAGAGATACACAGAGAAACCTTGTCTCAAAAAAAAAACAAATAAATAAATAAAATGGTATTATAATGTTTGTATTCTGAAACATGATTTCCCCACCCCCCCTCCCCGTGTTTTGTGGCAGTAAGAGCTGGCCACATTGCGAAAAGTAGTGGAGATTCTTTAGTTCTCAATGCTTCTTCGGGGGTTACCATGTCACAGTATATTTCTCTATTCCCTTGTGATAAATATTTACATTGCTTCAAGTTTCCTAGTACTGCAAAAACAGTTTGGTTCATCACAGTTATACATGGTTCCCTGTACACAGAGATCTACTTTCCTTGTGTATATCCTTCAAGAAGTATATAACACTTCTTTTGCTAGACTGCACATCACCTTGCCTTGGCATCTCCTCCATCAAAACAAAAAGAAACACAGCTGTAAGAACACTGCCTTTGCTTGCTAACACCCCACTTTTAACTCTGAGTTCAAGTTCAGTTGCTAGTTAAGAACCACTTGTTACCACATGCAATGCAGTTCCAGAATGAGAGGGCATTCCCCCCTCCATACTATGACCTCCTCTCACATTGCAGATGAATTTATAGGAAAACACGATCCAAGTAATGTTTCTCGGGGAGCCAAGAGAAAGTTGGCCCTCAAGATAGCTTGTGAAAGGACTGTGTGAGCTATGAACAGAGCAGGGTGGTTTCCAAGGAGGCATGGAATTCAGAGTATAATAGAAAACATTTATTTGGCTATAACTAATCATCCTAACATATGTTAGCATTTGTTGCCAATGTACTTCCTAATTAAGAACAACATAAAATCATAGGAAATCCTGTATCCTGTCTTCATGGATTCTTCATGTATCTTTAGTGCCCTGGCTTTATTTCTGAAGTATAACCACTAAAAAAAAAAAAAAAAAAAAAAAAGGTTTGATTCAAAAGTTCTGTTTTGCCAACCATGAACTGCAGTGTCATTAACAAGATTAATGTGCATTCCAGAAGACACCACCAAGCATTTCTTTCCTCCTTAAACAAATGTTGCCATTAAAAACTAATTTTAAAAGGAAAAAAAAACCTAATAAGTGCCCTCTCCAAAAAGGAAAGGTCAGTGCATTTTCATTGTTGAGGTATTATCCATAGTCAATATAAAACTGAAAGAATTAGGGAACACTCTTCTCCTTGGCAATGCCTAGACTGTTTGCCACCTTTGCTTGTTTCTGTACATTGAGCAGATTTCAGGGAAATTGACAGATAATGCTCTAGTTTTTCTCTTAAGTTTTGCCTAAAGCCATGCTAGCTCACCTGAGATTGTTTAGAGGTGTAGCTGTGAATCCTGACCATCATCCCCTCACAGGTGGAAACTGCATAATTATTCTACACAACAAGTACTAAGTGAGAGAGACAAGCACCTGAAATGAGAAGCTGGCGGGTAAGGTGGTTCAGTGAGGTTCTTAGTTAGTGTTCCACGCCTATGACAGATACCATGACCAAAAGCAACCTGGGGATGAAAGAGTTTAATTCAGCTTCTGATTCACAGTCCTTCACTGAGGGAATTTAGGGCAGAAACTCAAGAGAGGAGGACATGGAGGAGTGCTGCTGACTGGCTTGCTCACTCTTCTTTCTTATATAACTCAGGATCATCAGCCCAGTGGTTGTGCTTCCCAAAAGGAGGGGGCTCTGTCACATCAATTATCAATAGAAGAACTGCAACTAGTCTTACCAACAGGCCAGTTTGGCAGGGACATTTTCTCAATTGACATTTCTTCTTCCAAATTCACTCCAGATTGTGTGAAGTTGACATCAAAACTAGCCAGCACAATGGGTAACTACCAAGCCTACCTGACTTCTATTCCTAGGTCCCATGTTGTTAAAAGACAGAATGCATTCCCCAAAGTTGCCTTGTCTACTGGACCTACACTTGCAGGCCAGATATGTGACATGATGCCATCACACACACACACACACACACACACACACACACACACTAGAACTATAGAACCCCTAATGAGCCCCTAACTTACTGTCTGGATGCAGTTTTCCAACTACATAGCCAAACTTATCTCTTCCTTCCCACCATCAGGCTGAAATGACATGGATTTGCTTTATTTTGTTGTGAGAAAGCAGAAAGCAGCCACTCAGAAGTATTACACATCAAGTTTCTGCCTCTTTCCTTTTGACTTTCCCTATTTCATGGACTGAAACAGATGCTGTAATGACACAGGCTGGATTTGAAGAGATCTTCAAACTTTTTAATGGATTGAACACTCCCAGTCTCACCGCCCCTTCCTTCCCTCAGCCCTGTTTTGCTTGCCTCTTGGTCTCTCCTGCTCCCAGATCTATTTATTGCCTGTTGTTCCTGGCTCGATCTCACTTTCCATTTTTCTCGATTAGTTCTTTATGATGGCGCATTTCCTTCTCTTCTCCCTGGGGTGGCTGCCAGCCCAGTTGTTCACTCTGGGCCCTGTGGTTTCCCTTTGCTAATGAAAAGCCACCTCCCTGCCTGGCTGGGGCTATCCAGCTGTTTCCGTTTTAAAATGTAAACTCATCTTTATTCCGTGAAGTTCCTGGGTAAACCTGCTTCATTGTCCCAAAGAGTTGATAAAGAACATCAAGAATTAAATTGTTTTCAAGAGAAAGGCATACATGAAAAGTTAGGAATCACGGAAAAATGGTAAACAAAATAAAACATCATGATCAAAATCAACCCCCACCCCAAACATGTTTCTGCTCCTTGGAAGACCTGGGTGACAAGTTGTTCAGGAATGATCAATCTATCAAGAAGACTAGCCAGGCAGTGGTGGTGCAGAAGCAGGTGGATCCCTAAGTTCAAGGCAGGTCTACAAATCAAGTCCAGGACAGCCAAGGCTACACAAAGAAACCCTGGCCCAGCACTGGTGGCATACACCTTGAACCCAGCACTTGGGAGGCAAAGGCAGGTGGGTCTCTGTCAGTTGAGGACACATCATGCTTTACAAAGTGAGTTCCAGGACAGCTAAGGCTATATAAAGAAACCCTGTCTCGAAAAACCTAAATAAATAAATACATAAATAAAATCCAGTCTATCCTTCATTACAGCCTCTTGCTTTCCACCAAAATGTTGCCTCTGAACACCTCCACAAAAATAGAGCAGCTAGCATCACAAACTTGGATTGTGTGATTGGGTGTGGAAAAGGTGCCAAGTTAAGGCAGGGCCTGCCCAGTCAGGTTACCATGATTCTTGGACTGTTCGAGCCTATGGCAATCCCTCCTTAATCTCCAACTAATGTTAGCAGATGAACCCTTCTTAACTCAGAGGAGGTCCCTCAAACAAAACAACCTGTTTACTCTTAAGCTTGCAAATCCCCCAAATATTTCTGGGGAAAAAAATGAATAGGCCTGTGAGTTATCATCTTATCAAAACAGAATAGCTAATTCTTTTTCAGGTATTATAACTGATAAAGCCACATGGGACTGAGAGCTTATCTTCTACCCAAGCATTGTTTTAAAGATCTGGTTGATTAGACAGATGTTGACATACTAGATCTTACAGCTCTGAGTTAAATCAGAGAACCCCTCCCTTCACCGAAAACTTTTTTTTCCTCTTCACGGAAATGTTCCAGCAAGGGTTAGGGATATGGCTCACAGCTGTAGTGCTTGTCTGGCAAGCTGGAAGCTCTAGGTTCAAGCTTCATAAATAATTAATAAATTAAATTAATAAATTTCAGCAAAAATTATTTGTCAACCTGAACTGGGGTGGGAACAGTGGTCAATGACAAATCAAATAAAGCAGTAAGGAATCAGGAAAAAAAATTGAGAATAAAGTATCAAATACAAGAATATCACTTAGAACCAATTTTTAAGTAAGACAAAATTTAATATTTCCATTAGAAATGGTATGTGGTTGGCGTCTATCACTAAAACACACATATGTGAATATATGGCAGGTTACATGAGGGAACAATGTATACTCTTACTTGCAATCCACAGGTGCTCATAAGGTAGAGATTTAGAAAGTTAGGACTCTTTGAGGACAAAACTCAAATGTTCCAAGATGTACACATTTTCTTAGAAGTGAGCCCCTGGGTTCTTGTCCCATGTAGCCTCCCATCTGCAGAGACACTGCAGAGGATTCTCCTTAGGAAGAAAAGGAAGAAAGACTGAGGTTGATTTTGCTGAACCCATTTTATTCTACAATCTTCTCTGAAAAATAAATTCAAGGGCTAGCAAGATAGCTCAATGGGTAGAGTCACTTGCCACCAAGAGTGACAACTTTAAGTCAGATCAATGGAACCCATATGGTTGAAAGAGACTCCTACGAGTTGTCCTCTGATCTGAATATATGCGCTGTGATATGCTTGTGACTCTGACACACACACACACACACACACACACAAGGGAGGGATAAATAAATAAACATAATATTAAATTTTTTTAAATAGCAATAATTTCAACCTCTCCACTATAAGGAAAGAAACACCTATCTCTTATCTTCTTACAGGTTTCTGAGCCAGTGTCTAGTAGACCAAAGGACAATCTTGAGATTTACGATCTATAAGGAAAAGAAAACAGAAATATCTTGCATCCCAACGATATTAACTTGCTTGATAGTGATATTTATATCACTCCCTATGCCTACTGCCATCACAGCCCCAAATTCTCTTGAGTCCACTGCCTGTCTGACCTATTTATGTCCCCTCTGCCTGTTGTTTGCCCCACAGCTCTACCGGACAACACACCTTATCACAGCCACTGAACCCTGAGCCATTGTCCCCAAAGCAGCTCATGACCTCTGTATTCTATCAGTCCCTCTGACCCTCAAAGAAATAATGCTCTGAAGGTCCCCTTGGCCTCAACTGACCACAGGTGACCAGGCCAGAGGCAGGTAAGACCCTGATCCTGGGGTCTGTGTAGTTTTGGTAGCTGTGCACAAAAATTAACTGAACCTAACTAACCTCTGTCTCAACTCTCCATTCTATCCAGCCAGCGTAGCAAAGTAGGACAGGAGCTGTACAGCTGCATCTCAAGATCTCCAGCTAGGAATCTTCAGTGGGAAAAAAAAATAGTGAATATAGAGGTATTTCTCAACTGTTCTGTGTTACCAATGAAAATACCTAATTTTCTGTTTTTCAGAACTATTCCTAGATAAGTTACATTCTTAAAAAGAGAAACGCTCCTTTATGTGGCCAGTTAAGACTTCTTCGCTGCTCATAGTCAGAGAACAGTGAGGTGAGTGAGCTCAATGGAAGGACAAAGTCTATGAAGCTTAACCTCCAGAACTTCTGTGCACAGACTCCTTTACTTTCCTTTTATTAAAAAGAGCCTTCAGACTCTGGGGTGATGGTGGTTCAATCTGAAATGTGTTTGCTATACAATTGTGAGGACTTGAGTTCAACCCCCGAAGTTCAGGTAAAAAGCCAGACACAGTGGCAAGTGTTTAAACTCTCAGAGAATCTCTGGGGCTTACTGGTCAGCCAGTCTAGTCAATGGGTAAGCTTCCTGGTTAGTGAGAGACTCTGCCTCAAAACACTAAAGCAGAGAGCCATTGAGGAAGATACTGGATGCTACTTGGAGCCTCCACATCACATATGTGTACAAAAATACCTGCATAAACACACACACACACACACACACACACACACACACCAAGTATTCCCATGAATTATATACTTATCAAGGTCACAAAGCTGTCGCTAGGATAGAAAATGAAAAGGAATTATGAATTCTTCTCCAGTGATGATCAGAGGATGTGCCAGCAGGCTGCATGCACCAACGATTCACAGTAGTTCAAGTATAGGGTAACAGTCGTCTAGCACATACCAAGGGTAGCTGGGTAAGATTTAAAAGAGCATCATGAACCCGCCAGCTCACACGACCTAAAGTCATGAGTGATGATCAAATGCTAGCAACCTTTCATGAATCACATTAAATCAATGTTGCTAACTTGAATGCTGATTTTGTTGTTCAATTTTAATGGAATCTCTAAATTTCTTTCAGGTTTTTAGTTGTAGAACAGCCATAAGCTTAAGAAGTGTTTGCCCTCTTTGGAGTTTTCTCATACTTAGGAAACATTAAAATATGAAATCAGTTAAATTTCAAAAAGAAAATTGAAGTGGGGGGGGGGGCTAAGGAAGGATGCTAAGCTCAGTTGATAGAGTACTTGCTTAGCATCTAAGAAGCCCTGGGCTTGGTTACCAAGACTGTGTATCAGCATGGCCTGTGATCCCAGCATTTGTGAGGTGAAGGCAGGAGGATCCAGGTCACCCTCAGCTATTAAGTGAGATGAAGGACAGGCATCCGCCAGCCTGAGCTACCTGTCACCCTGTCTCAAAACAAAACTGAAAAGAAAATGAAAAGAGGGCTGGAAACATGGAGAGAAAAAAAAAAAGAGAGGAATATGCTTTTAAACCCCCTGACAATGCCTTCAAAGCCTAAGAATCTCAGATTCCCAAATCAGCTCTCGTTCAAATGCCTCAGAGCTAGCCTGTGCTACTGCTTCGACACTACACAATGAGACCATCCTGAACAATAGCATCCACTGTATTCCTAGGCCCTTTATTTGCCAGGCACTTGTGTCTGGATGAGAGAAATCTGGCTTGTATGTGCTATAGTCGTCAAGAGGGGTGATGACAAAGGCACCGGTTCTCTAAGTAAGACTCACACATATTTAATAAAAGAGATGAAATCATATGTGTTACTTTTCTCATTGCTGAGACCGAGTATCAACAAGGAGCAGGTTCAAGGAAGAACAGTTTGTTCCACCTCAGGGTTTTAGTCCATTGTGGTAGCAGGAGTAGGAGGCATCTGGTCACATTTCATCCACACTCTGGAAGCAGAAAGCAGTGGACAGAAAGTCATGCAAGGCTCGAAAACCTCAAGGCATATCCGGTTCACAGTGACCCACTTCCTCCAGTGAGGCTCCACCTTCTAAAGCTTCCACAACTTTCCAAAACCACTGCAGGGGTAAAGTCCGGCCATTTGAGTCTCAGAGGGACAGCTCCCATTCAAGTCACCGAACATTACGAACACTTAAAACCACAGTGTGGGAAGCTGGTGAGGTGTTCAAAATTATGCTTTACTTTAAGATGAAAATAACTTTGGGAGAGTTTTGCTACACTCATGCCAGAAAAATGTTTCATGTTCCACGTTCCAATTGGCATGCTCCTCAACCAACTCTTTTCTCAGTTTAACTTCCGAGTTATTCCAGGGAAACCAGCTAATGCTTAATATCGGAACAAACAAAGCAGAATTAGGAAGGCAAATTTCTAAGGAGGGGAAGTCATGCAACAGAGTCCCAAGCCAGTTTTTAGGATTTTTCACACTTCCACTGTTGGCATTTTTCACTCCCATCCCCCTCTTTCATGGGTGGCCTGTAATTAAATAATTCCAGGTACCTGGCAGCAAGAGCATTCCTTGAGGACTGCTTCCCAGGTGTCTGTAAAGTTCCTGTCTCTTTAAATTCACCATGGTTTTTGATTCCCCTCTTCATATTGTTCAAATGGCAGCAGAATGAAAGACGCTCAACCTTTGATCTGAGAGGAGGACTCTGGTTCATATCTGAAGCCATATCTGGACTCAGCATCTCCTTTTGTACCGTTGATCACTTACCCTGCCCCTTGAGAAAAAGGTCAGAAATGAAAATTTGAAGGTTGTGACTCATACATAGCATTAGCATCAAAACCTGAGAGATGATCTTGTCCAGTAAGTGTGCCAAGTACTCTTTTCTCTACTTCTAACAAAACTTTGGTAGGCTCTCCACATTGGAATGGTTATTTCTAAATTTCATTTGCCAAATTTCAATTTCATTAAACTAGCAATCACATAATTTAAGAATTACACTTCTGTATATATTAGGTTTTGCTGTTTCAAATGGGACTTTTATTAATCTTCCAAAAGTTGAAAGCCTTGGGCCCAACCTATCTCATAAGGAAGATAGGCAAGATGCCAGGCATGGTGGTACAACTTTAATCCTAGTAAAAGCAAGCAGGTCTCTGTGTTTGAGGCTTAGCATGACCTACATAGTGAGTTCTAGACTTATCACGGCTACACAGTAAGACCCTATCACAAAAAAAACAAGGTAATACCATTTTTTTTAATCAAAGAAAATAGCACATAAACAAGAAGATGAGTGAGAACAGATGAGATTGCCATAAACTTAGAAGAATATTTTTCTAACTCCATTTGGTCAAGTTACTTAACTTACAAATCAGCAATTTCCCTTTGGGATCACTGGCCGCCATGTGCCGGGTCCGTGTGCCGCGGGTCCGTGTGCTGCGTGTCTGATTGACCTGGAGTTTAAATTCAAAGATGTCACAATGAACTTGTCTTAATTTTGTCATATAGAGTAAGGGACAGAATGAACACCAGGAGCCACTTAATTCTACTCTTTTGTTTCTTTTCCTAACAGGTTTACTGCCATCTCTGTCCCTTCCCACATGATCCCTTATCTGAAACGGGCTAAGTACAAACATCTATGGGACCCTAACAAACAAGAAGGGAAACTTTCCAGGAATGAGAATTGTAAGCTACAGCTCCAGGAGCTCCGGATGTAGTTTAAAATGTAAATGAGAGTCTTTCATTCTTCCTGTTGTAAGAATACTACTCCACTTAAAATGTAGATTTATGTACAAACATGTGTGTGCTTATATGCATATGAGTGTTCCAAGAAGGCCAGCACTCCCTCATACATGGATTTAAAATCTTGAGGAACAGTGCATAAATTCAGGTAGAGAGGTAACTAAACGCAGAGTCAGTAAACTAGATCCCAATGAGTTTCTACCACTTAGCAGCCACATACTCTGAGCAAAACCCTCCCCTTACCTTCTTCTCAAAGCATAGCTGTCCACACCAAATGACAATGCACATGAGGCACTGTATTTGGTGTATAGTAGCTACTCAATAAAAGGCAGAGAATTTATGTTTGCCATTACTAATATAGAAGGCCTAGGATGCAGGTGACAGGCTAACATGGAGTCAGCCACACAGGCCCTATCCATATCATGTCAGAGTATACGTATGTCACTTATGGTCAGTCTACGGGCTGTTTCACCTACATGGCACCAGTGTAGCTATTCTGAAATGTCCTGAACGTACTCCAAGGAGTATAGTATTATCACCCACTCTGCCCTCTCCCAGCATATCACCGCACACACACACACACACACACACACACACACACACACACACACACACACCATTTACTCTTTAATTGCCTAGATGTGGTAGTTTCCTGGAGAGATAGATAGCTATGGAGTTAAATATAGTTCTATTCTTCCAACGAGCAACTCTAGGAAGGACCTCAATTTCCTTGATTTTTACTCCCTATCAAAACTTGACTTCCAGCCTTATAAAAATCAAGAACTGAGAGCACTCTACAGTAGAATGTTCAGCAGCTGACACATTGTACATTGTTGGGGAGGTTTTGTACACTGGCAGTCAATCCTTGTTTCATTTACAACCCTCATAGAGAGTTCTGAGTCCTGTCCCTGAGTCTTCATTTATTTCTGAGCCAGGATTATTTGAAGATTACCACTTTGAAAGTCAGGAGAGCAGACTTCAGCAGTTGCCAAGCAGACAGTATTGAAAAGGGGGGGTGTAATCTTCCTCTTTGGTGTCAGGGTTAGGGAAAGGTATTGTGGCTGATCTCATTAGCAAGAACATTACACTCATTAAGTGAATTCTATAATGTGAACTGAGATGCTGTCTTCCACACTCCAACACAGCATCTTCTTCACCCAATGGCATGCCCTTCCATACAGGGGACTCAGCCCAGGAAATGCCTCTCTGGAGTAAATCACAGAGAGCTCCCATGCTAAGAAACTTCTAAGCCAGAATACACTGCAAAGGATTCATGTCATTCTTGAAAAATCTACCAAGACACATTCATAAGCTGTTTCTCTCCTATTTCTTGGTTGACCTTTAGGGTTCAAAAGTATTCCTTTGTGTTAAAGCAAACACAAACTACTCTGCAAGCATCATTCAAGAACTGAAAGATTCTATTAATCTTCTGTCCTTATTGTTATCAAGAAGAGGAAACAAGGATGCCTTTGTTTTCTGGATGACCACATCCTTCTAACCAGTGGCCCACAGTGCTGGCATTTGCCTTTTCAGTTGCAGGCAACTCTGTGTGTCCCAGGACTTCAATGTAGCTCATTTCCAGATGTGAAAGGCATGGGATAAACTCAAAGTTCGTTGCCTTAATCCAAACTGAAGGAGGTTTCTGCTCCTGACCTGAAGAGTTCATCATGAATAGTACTTTCATATAAGCATTAATAAATGTGGTCTCCCAAATTAAAAGAGCCAAGTGGGTGGGCCCATGGGGAAACCCACACACACTATTATTCTGAACATTAATATCCAATCAGAAGGAAAAGAAATATGTCTTGTAGCTATAAAAGAAGAGGAAGAAAAATAGGAGGAGGAGGAGCAAATCAATATAATTGAATGGTAGCATTCTGTCCACCTACTATGTGTGGGGCATGAGGAGTCTAGCCATGAAGAAAGAAGTAAGACTTAGCTCCTATTCCCCAATATGTTTACCTCCCTTTGAGAAAGAATGAAAGCAAGTCCAGAAGTATCTTCGAAACATGCTGAACGCATCATGTACCCCAACAGGGAGGGATATAGATGGAACCAAACAATGGACCAGAAAGCATTTGAGATGGGCCTTAAAAACCAGGGAAATGTCAAAAAGACAGCTGAGTCAGGCAGTGGTGGTGCACTCCTTTAATTCCTGCACTCATAAGGCAGAGGCAGGCATATCTCTCTGTGAGTTCGAGGCCAGACTAGTCTACAGAGAGAAAGAGAGAGAGTTCCAGGGCAACTAGGGCTACACAGAGAAACCTTGTCTTGAAAAAAAAAAAAGAAAAAAGATGAGCTAAGACCAGGAAGTGTAGAGGTTTAATGATAAAATTGCATTCTAATGCTAAGTAAGAATATAAAAAATATACTTAGTAGAGATAGTTTAGCTTGCTAACATCTAAGCTTAAACTCACCTACCTTAGACATACTTAGAATACCTAAAAACCTCCAACTAAGCAAAACAACCTAACACAAAGCCCATTTTATAATGATACTCTATAATGATGAGCTATAACCAGCTGCTGCCTGCAATTTATTGAATGTCTGTATCCAGAGTACACAGGTAGCATAGAAGAGTGTAGAAGTTAGAGTGATTTCCATCCAGTGTCACATGGCTGACAGAGATGTAGCCCCTTGTGGCTGCCTAGCATTCTAACAGAGAATATACCACAGTCACTAGATTGGGCAGAGATTAAAATTCAAACCTGAAGGCACACTGTGGATTGAATGCTACTGTTTTCCCACCATCATGACATCAGACATCTGACATGCCAGACCCGGTGGTGCACACCTGTGGTTCCTGATACCAAGAGACTGAAACAGGGGCATCAAAAGTTCAAGACTGGCTGGGGCTGAAGAAAGAGTTCAAAGCCAGAGAGAGATCTTACTCAGAACTTGTTGAGAATTCCTGAGACCTTTAATGAGTTGATTATTTTTAACACTTTAGAAAGGTGGTATGAAAAAATAAATATGAAGACATTTTGAATAATAATAATTTCAAATGAAAAAAGTAAAGAATGGCTGGGGATATTCCTCAATGGTAAAATGCAGGCCTAATGTCAGTCTTCAGGATTGCAAATAAATAAATAAGAACGAAAGAAAAAATTGTACATTAAACCTTTAGTGTACATTAAATAGGACCATCTATTCCTAGCACAGCATATCTGGCTAGTAACATCAGTCCTCAGTACAGCAAATAAATAAATAAGAATGAAAAAAATTGTACATTAAACTTTTAGTCCAGGACCATCTATACAAAGCACAGCATATCTGGCTAATATTAGAGAATACAAGAAAAATAAATTGTAGACATATCGAAGAAAATAGTCCACTGGATGCAGGAGAAAACTGGATATTGGACATTTCAGAATTTTGACTTGACATGATCATAGAAGATATCTGGAGAGAAAACACATGTAGCATAGACCATCCACAGGTTGATGTATTCTAGTTTATAGGCACAGGCGCAGAGAGGATGAACCGCAAAAGTTGAATCAGTGGCACTTGGGAACTTAAGGAATGTAAAATGGAGGAAGGGAGGTAGACCCAAAAGTGCCACAGATAGATAGATAGATAGAGAGAGATAGAGAGATAGAGAGATCGATAGACAGATAAAATTTAAAAAAAAAAAACAGTAAAGGCATAGGGTAGGGAAGTTGATGACCAGAGGAGAGTAAGGCAGGGGTGTCCTGGAAGGGATAACCCAGGGCAGGTTCTCGGTGAAGACAGAGCAAGCCAGAAGTGATGCAGGTTTGACTCTCCCCTCTCCAGCAAAGAACACAGCCGCCAGGTGGAAGAAAATCAGGGCATCTGACAAAAGACAAAGCAGAAAGAAAGTCCAAGTTTGGAAAGAGTGAGATCAAATTAGATGGGCCTTAGGGAGAAAGGGAAAGCCAACATAGAGGGGAGATTCAATGTGTTTTGAGTGTTCTAGAAGATGTAAAGGGTTAAACAGTGAGAAACGTCGACTTCCAGACATTCTCCAATGGATGCGGAAACGTCCAGAAAAGAATCCCAGGCTTAGGAGATGCCTCAACTGGAAAAGCGTCAGCCTCACTTGTATGTGGACCTGAGGTGGATCCCCAGAGCCCATGTGACAAGCTATATGTCCTGGTGGGCACTGGAATCCTAACACTGTGGAGGGAGGCAGAGATAGTCAGATCTTTGGGGCTCACTGACCATCCAGCTCATCTTACTAGGCAAGTTCTAAGCCAGAAAGACACCTCATCTTAAAAAAAAAAAAAATTGGATAGCCCAAGTGGTCCCCTGACCTTCACAGGTACACACACAGCCACAGAGGCACAGAGACATGTGTTCCCCCTTACATATGCATACATACACAAATACATGCACAAATCCATCTGGACGAGTTCATGGTGTTTCATGTCTATCCAGAAGGCCTCATTTCAGCTGATGAATATTAGGAAGAGGCTAGAATTGAGAAACTGGTTTTTCTCTTTCCCAATAGGAGCTGCCAAATTACAGTCACCTTTACAGAAAGGGGCTGCAGAACTAGCATCCGCAGCAAACGGGGTGATTTCACAGGCCACCATTTACTGCTCAGTAGTTCCAAGACTCTCATGGTTGCCACTTGCTCTCTGTGAATAACTCAAATTGTAGGTTCTCTCTCCCTGTCTTTCTCTCTCTCTCTCTCTCTCTCTCTCTCTCTCTCTCTCTCTCTCTCT
>CAJQZJ010019163.1:2290310-2301835 GCA_907164525.1 Lophiomys imhausi | reverse complement strand
TGATATATAGGTCTACTGAAGGGTGTTTTGAAGAGGGTGAAGGAAGAAGATAGGACTTAGAAAAGAAAAACAGTGTGACCCTGCATTGAGAGCTCCAGTGGACATGAGTGATCTTATAACTTGCACGCCGATACATTTATACCTTCAACTTGTTTGTGCAATAGAACTGTTAATTCTCTTCAAAATTTAAGAGGATTTTCAGATTTTTAAAATGAATCAGTAGGTATTAGTACTTGTGTCTTATACATGAAGATGAAATAATTTTCCAAATTCATAGATACAATATTTTGTATAAAAAATTTAGATCAGTTGAGCAATATATTGTATATGTATGTGTGTGTATAATATATATTCCATATATATAATATATATACATATATATAATTTATATATTCCATACTAGTATATCACTTTATATTACCCTCTAAGAAGCATTTTTATATAAAGAGAGTATACTTGTATTCAAAGCAGGACTCACTAAATTCAAATTTTAGACAGTTAATTAGGAGACATTTTCCCTCAAAATGTCATTGTTTGTATGCAACCTGGTAACACCCATCTTTGGGTCAAACTAGAAAATGACAAAGAGTCAATTCATATCCTTTGATCCTTCAAAAAGTACATGGGACCTTTGAAGTCTATAAAGTGATGAGTTGTAAATTGGGTACCCCTTCCCAGGGTTGCTTTGCATGATTTCCTCCTCCACCTTAACTTCATAGAAACTGCTGAGGCCCGCCACTACCCACTTCCTTTCTTGCTAACACATAGTTTTCTTTGCATGCTGTCATTTCATTTTTGCTTTTCTTTCATCTTGCCTTATGCCACCACTTCCATACTTCCAATGTGATGAACACCCATTCACCATCAGATCATGTCTCCCTCCATGTTGCTTCATGGAGGGAGACATGAAGCTTTTGAAACACCCCTAAAAGCTTTTCCTGGAATCATCTGCTCACATAACCATCCAGGCATTTAAATACCTATGTCAACACTAGAGGTGTTCACTTTCTCACCACTAGGACTTTTGAATATAGACAGTCTGAGATCAGTTGTTTGAGATTCCTATATGAAAACATAAAGACATCCTCAAACATGATTTTACAAATGGGCTTGGTTTGACTATCTGATATTTTTTAAGGTTGTCTGAGAATGTACATCATAATAGTAATATTCCAAGTATTATTTATCTCCATATGGAAATAGTGTTGAAACACTGCATTTAAAGCATGAAGGAAGGATTCCTGTCCACCTGGCCCTTCTGAACCTCTTCAAAGCACACCCCACATCAGATCATGCTTATAGACAAGGATTGTGGTAAGAAGAGCATTAGGCTGGAAGCACAATGTTTTATTCCATCTGTCCCTTTGCTTCCTCATCTGAAAGATAAAAATAATGCTATGAAAAGCTTTACAGGTCTTTTCTGCTGTTTGGTGACTACTGTTGTGTTTACAGCGCCTAGACATTCATGCTATCATTCGAGATAACAGAAAGGGAAGTACATGTTCAAATATCAAAGTAAAGATAAACAGGCTTGGGTAATGGATGCCAGAATAAGTCAGAACAATAATATAAGACACTTGTCATAAAGGGAGATGAGAAGTGGAGAGCTGTAGTGTTTATTCTACCTTGATGGGTCTCTTCCCCACCCTTGGTATGAGTCAGGATGGGCTTGAAATTTCTATGACATCAGTCACATAACATCCAGACATGCCCACGGATCATTCCTCAGGCTAATTGTGGCATAATAAGTAGCTACAACCCATAGGGATGGTGCTGTCCATGTTTAGTGCATGTAACCGAACACATTTCTCTTTACAAAGCAAAGATCACTAGGAACTGCATGTTCTCATGGAAAGACAAAAAGCTAAAGTAGAATTACAAGCAGTCAGTGTGTACAAGATCCAAGTTTGAGTAAAAACACTTTTATCTCATTACATGAGCCATGCTAATATTATGGCTAGAAATACTGTGCTATTTCTTCTCAAGTTTCAACAACAGGTGACGTTTCAAGATTGAAATACTGGGCAGTAATTTGAGGACATTGACAGTCACTGGTAAAAGGAAGCATCTAAGTACATCTGTTATTTCAGGTCCTGGGAAGATGGAATCCTTTCAGTAAAGCACACACACTGTTCTAGTTTTTATGTGAAGTGTCTTCCTCTCCCCTACAGGTCCACATCTTAAAGGCTTAACCCCCAGTTTGGAGTGCCTCTGTGAAGTCTTTGATTTCCTTCTTTATTTCTTCCCTCACCCAGTAGTCATCCAGTAAAGAGTTGTTCAATTTCCATGTGTGTGTAGGCTTTCTGTTGTTTCTGTTGCTGTTGAAGTCCAGCTTTATTCCATGGTGGTCTGATAAGATACAAGGGGTTATTTCAATTTTCTTGTATCTGTTGAGGCTATCTTTGTGTCCAACTATATGGTCGATTTTGGAGAAGGTTCCATGAGGTGCTGAGAAGAAGGTATATTCTTTTGTGTTTGGGTAAAACATTCTGTAGATATCTGTTAGGTCCATTTGGTTCATGAGCTCTGTTAGATTCATTATTTTTCTGTTTGGTTTCTGTCTTGATGATCTGTCCATTGTTGTAAGTGGGGTGTTGAAGTCTGCCACTACTAATGTGTGGGAATCGATGCGCAATTTAAGATTTAGAAGAGTTTCTTTTACAAATGTAGGTGCCTTTGTATTTGGGGCATAGATGTTCAATATTGAGATGTCCTCTTGATGAATATTTCCTTTAATGAGTATGTAATGCCCTTCTCTGTTTTTTTTTTTATTAACTTCAGTTGGAAGTCTATTTTGTTTGATATTAGGATGGCTAGCTACTCCAACTTGCTTCATGGGTCCATTTGCTTGGAAAATCTTTTGCCAGCCCTTTACTCTGAGGTAACATCTATCTTTGTTAGTGAGATGTGTTTCTTGTATGCAGCAAAATGATGGATCTTGTTTACAGATCCAATCTGTGAGCCTGTGTTTTTTTATTGGGGAGTTGAGTCCATTGATGTTTATGGATATTAGTGACCAGAGGTTGTTATTTCCCATTATTTTGGTATAGGTGGTGGTCCTATGTTTCTTTTGGTTTAGTTGCTGTGGAGTTTTCTGTTTCCTCTATTTTCTTGGGTGTATTTATCTTCTCTGGGTTGGAATTTTCCTTCTAGGATCTTCTGTACAGCTGGATTTGTGGTTAGATATTGTTTAAATTTGTCATGGAATATCTTGTTTTCTCCATTTATGTTGATAGAGAGTTTTGCTGGGTGTAGCAGTCTGGCTGGGCACCTATGTTCTCTCAGGGCTTGTAGGATATCTTTCCAGGCCCTTCTAGCTTTTAAAGTTTCTGAGGAGAAGTCAGGTGTAATTCTGATGGGTCTGCCATTATACGTTACTTGACCTTTTTCTCTTACAGCGTTTAATATTCTTTCTTTGTTCTGTACATTTGGAGTTTCAATTATTATGTGATGAGAGGAGTTTCTTTTCTGATCTAATCTGTTTGTTGTTCTGTAAGCCTCTTGGAATTTTATTGGCATCTCTTTCTTTAGGTTTGGGAAGTTTTCTTCTATGATTTTGTTGAAGATGATTCCTGGACTTTGGAGTCGGGAGTCTTCTCTTTCCTCTATGCCTATAATTCTTAGGTTCTGTCTTTTCACTGAGTCCTTGATTTCTTGGGTGTTATGGATGAGAACTTTTTTAGCTTTTTCATTTTCTTTGGATGTTGTACTGATTTCTTCCATCGAATCTTCCATGCCTGAGATCCTGTCTTCCATTTCTTGTATCCTATTTTTGATAGTCATGTCTGCAGTTCCTGTTCTCTTCCCTTGATTCTCTACTTCCACTCTTATCTCTGACTGTGTTTTCTTTATTGCTTCCATTTCCAGTTTCATGTCTTGAAATATTTTATTTGTTTTATATATTTCCTGCTCCAATTTGCTTGTCTTTGCCTGGAAATCTTTCATCTCTTTTAAACCTTTCATTGCCTTGTCTCTTTCCTGTTCAAGTTGAGCTACTTTGGCTTGGAGCTCTGTAATGGTATTCTCTATTGCTTTCACTTGTAAAATTGTGGACTCTTTGAATTCCTTCATAGATTTAAATTCTTCTTGAAAGGACTCTATCACTTTCCAGAATGTAGAATTGTCATCGTTTTCATGTGTTTCAGTTGTGGTGAAGTGGTCAGCGCTTGCTGCACTAGCATAGTTGTATTTTGTTGGAGTCATATTTCCCTGACTTTTGTTGGTTCTGTTTTTTCTCTGACCTTTAGCCATTTGGTTGTTCTTAGCTGTTTGTACCTGGTGCATTCTGGGCTTGGTGCCAAAGGGGGCGCTTTGGTGTAGCAGTCATATTGCTTGGTGATCTGTAGCTTTCCACTGGCTGGATGGGGCCTTGTGTGGAGGTTCTCAGTGTGTCTCCTAGAGCTCACCCCTTCCTGTTTTGTCCCAACTGGGGACTCAGGTGAGGGGTTGTGATGGGATGTGTTCCTGTAGATTCCTGGGATCCAACTGGTCTTCATATAGATGTCAGTGTAGGTTGGCAGGCTGCAGACTGTTGGGTGGGGTTGTAGCTCCCCTGCAGCTTACATGTCGGGACCGTGTTTGTGGTCCTCCCCAGCTGCTCTCCGGGGGTTCTCAGGGTCCCTTCAGAAAGAGAGGGCCAATAGGAGGAGGCCAGGTCATGGAGAATGTGCCTTTGAATGGGATGCTGGGACTCACTAGTGTGTTCCACCTCCCCTCTCCCCCAAGTTTCTCCTTCCTAGCCACCACTCCATAAGCAGCTTCCTCCACCATATAACCCCACCATGATATAATGCTTCACTACAGATCATGTGCTGAAACCTCTGAGCCAAGATAAATTTTCCTCATAAGTTGATATCCTCAGGTATTTTGTGACAACAATAAACAATTGATCAACACACATGTCTATATGGCCTCTCAGTATAAAGATGAAGATGAACCATGGTGATGATGTCAGTGACAAAAATATCATCCCCTGTTCTAATGACTTTATATGCACTCATTTTACTGAATCTTGAGGATACCTCTAGATCTGGTTCTATTACTACTCTTATTTTTGGTTGAATTCTTTTTTTCTGGAATTTTTTTCTTTTTTTTAATTTGTTTTTTATTTCTTCAAGTTACATCTCAATCACAATCCCCTCCCTACTCCCCCTCCAGTCCTACCCTCCCACCCTCTTCCTCCTCAAGCCCCCCATCCCCTTCCCTTTTTTCTTTTAAGTTTAAGGTATATCTTTCCCCCCAATAGCTCCCCCTTTCAGTCCAACAAATGCCTCTTTCTCTTATAACAATAAATACAATACAAAACAACAGAAATAATTAGGCCACAATTATGAGAGTTATACGGCTTAGCATACATTCCCAATGTTCAGTCCATACATATTTGGCACCTGACTTTAACATTCTACTATCTAACCATCTCCATGAGTTTAAAGTTCTATATCCAACTCAGCTTCCATCCTAACTTGCATCACAATTAAAAAAAAATCTTCTTAGATCCAGAACACCCTTTTTAAATGCACTCATTTTACTGAATCTTGAGGATACCTCTAGATATCTGGTTCTCCTACTACAATTCTTACACACAGAATGGGAGTAAGTAATCTGCCCAAGTTCATAGAGTAGACTGAGGGTACCTGGGGAGGCAGGTTGCACAGAGCAAGTGTGGAAAATGCCCTTTAACCTTGTGCTACCAAGAGGGGGAAAGGAGAGACAACTAGTAATTCCATTTGAACTAACTCTAATTTCTAGAAGTAACTTCACTATTTTAGTTAAAGCTGCTTCCTTGAGTGTTCATATATTGCTCATAGGTCATAAAGAGAAGAATAATTATTACCTGTGGGGGGACAGTGAAATAGTTCAGTGGTGAAGATGTTTGCCTCCAAGGCTGATGATCTGAGTTCAGTCCCCAGGAGAGAACCAGTCCAGCAAACTGTCCTCTGACTGCCACATGCTTGCTAGTAGGAGTATACCCTCTATTACACTTAAATAAATACATACATACATAAATGATAGCTTAATATATATATATATAGATCTATGTAACACAAATGAAAATGATCATCCCTCTTCTGTTTGATAGTCTACTACATATAAGGTATTAGCAAATATACCTTATCTCTGTATGAGTGGTTGGATTAGAATGAATTTTAAACTTTCAAATGGCTAGGAAAAAAATCAAAAGCAAAAACTGTTATGTGACACTTGAAAATATGAAACTCAAATATGAGCATCCATGAATAAAGTTTTCTTGAAATATATTCAGACTCATTTGCATATACTTATAGCTTTCATTCACTTAACATCCAGGTAGAATTAAGTAATTACAACACAGACTATATATGACCAGTGAAATGTAGAATATTTACTCTCTAGTGCATTGTAGAAAATGTTTGCTGACACTTGCTTTAAACAGTTGTGGGTAGTTCTCACTCATGCTTTTTCCTAAAATACTTTGTATTTGTGTGTGTGTATGTGTGTATTTATGTGTGTAAATATGTGTGTGTAAGTCTGGTAGTTGTGAGTGCATGTGTGTACAGCTGTGTGGAGACTGGAGCTTATGTGCAGTGTTGCCTTCAGTTGCCATCCACCTTGATTTTTTTGATTCAGGGTTACTCACTTGGCCTGAAGCTCACTACCTTGGCCAGCTTGGTTGTAAGTAAGCTCCAGCAATCTACATGCTCCTACCTCCCTAATGCTGAAATTACAAATTTGCACCACCCACCACCATGCACCACTTTTTTTTAGCCTGAGTTCTGGGACTTGAACTCAATTCTTCTTACTTTCATTTACCAACTCTGAGCCAACTCTCCATCCTCCTACAGCTCTTCTTAAAGTAAACCTTTTCAAGTCATTCAACTCAAAATACACACTTACAACTTGTAGATTGTAGTATTGTACTTTAGAAGAAGAAATCTTATAAATAAACACTCTACCCTAGTCAGTGATCTCCATGTGTATCACTTTTGGGCTGTCATTTCTTGGAGCCTATTTTGAAATGCTTCAGGAAGTCCAGATCATCAGAAGTTTGGATAGAGAGGCAGATGACAAGACATGAGACCAAGCAGGAGGAGAGGTATTCACTGTGGTAAGGAAGAAAGTGGTGACCATGAATATTTAGCATCTAAATTCTTTCAACTCCTGTGCTTAAATTGTTTAACACTAAAACTTGTTTTTTAAAAATAAAACGTTTGTGCTCATGTTAACAGTGTCACAGTTTGTCATCTATGTCAAGACTTATGAAATCATAGATATTAAATATGTACAATTTATTGCATGCTAATCATGCCTCAGTAAAAACATGTTTTAGAAGGTAAAGTTGGGGCTAGCAGTTAAGAGCACTGGCTGTTCTTCCAGAGGATCTAGGCTTACTTCCGAGGACCCACATGATGTCTCACAGCCGTCTACAATTCCAGTCCCAGAGAATCCAACACCCTCCTCTACCCTTCTCAGGCTCTGCATATATATGACACATAGACATATGTATGGGCAAAATAAAATAAATAAATAATTTAAAAATAAAATGGAAAGTGAACTCACAACATATTTTATCATGCTATAGAAATCATCAGTAAATAGTGGTTCTTCCAAAAAAAATTTTACAACAAAGATGGGGAAAAGCATATGAACAAAACTCTTCAAAACACAGCACAAAATGTTCGCGGTCCCTTCCCTTGGCCACATTAATGTCTGAGATAATTATGGTTTAGTTTGAGACAGAGTATTCCTCTTATAGCCCAGGCTGACTTGGAACTCTCAACATTTTTGCCTTAATCTCTCTAGTACTTGGTTGTGTTAGCTTCTATTTTCCTTAAATGGAACTAAAGAATACCCTCCTTGAGATTAACCCAACGAACATTGGCTGTAACCAGAGTATATTCTCCAATAGAATCTAAGTCCGTGGCAAGAAACCAAATTTCATTCTCTGTTTAAATTTTCTATAAATGCATATATCAAATGGAAGCCACAGAAGCATCCTCCATGAGATGCCTGCAGCAAACACACATGTGGGACACAGTGTAAATTCCACAACTGGGTTTTTGTCTCATGAGTCTGATAGTGGCTGAGATCCTGGCCTTTTAAATTTCACCTAGAATTGCTGTATATTTCTAAGACTGTCGTTTGCACATGGAGTACTTACTACTGTTGCAGACATCAGAGGATTGCGTATGCATGACAAAAATTTGAAAACAATCCTTGAAATATACAATATAATCTCCAGATTAACTGTTTCTTTAGATGGGTCTTTCCACTTCACAATCTGCCGACTGACCCTTGCTTTCATGAAACACCAACATTAGCAATCATAACACAACCATGATTCAACAATTTGGAGATCAAGTATCTGAAAAGCTCTGCCTCTGACTCGAGGTTAAGAACCAAGAAAGTATGCAGAAAAAATTCCGAGATCTGTCAAAATAGCTGTGAAACATCTATTTTGTCCCAAGCATAGCCGCTTACTCGTTGCCAAAACCAATACCTAAAATCCTATGACAATTAGTTCAAATCCCAATGAGCCAGGATTTCCAGGACATATGTTAAGGGAAGGGGCATCTCTGCAGACAAGAGTGATAACAGCAAGAATCAGAGGTATTAGTGGCCATGACTCCAATCCCCCAAAGCTATAAAATTTGGGTAGATGAAGTGTGAGAACAAAACAGATTTGGTCTATCAATATCTAAAGACCACAGTCATGGTTTCTACCATACATGTTTCCCAAAGACCAGAGATGTTTGGTGGCCAGTCTGGTGTCAGAGAAAAGTAATGACATCTTTAGAAGCAGAAGTCCAATGGAGGGATGGAGGCCTTCCCTTGAGGGATATTTTGAGACTGGACCTTTTCATCACACATACCCTCGTTTCCTTGCCTCTGTGATGTGAACAGTCTTCCCCAGCCACACACTCCTGAAGTGATCATAATAGGTACACAGGGGGTAGAAACCATGGACTGAAGACTGAAAGAACACAAGACAAAACAACCATTTCTCCCTCTAGAAGAACTTTGGCGCAAATGGAAAGCTGACTTACATAGTGACCAAGATACCATTTTACAAACCATGGTGCTAAAAACCATAATTTTATGAGATAGTATATGGTGGTTCATAAAGCTGTAGAAGGACTTATCATCAGAGTATATTTAGGAGATAGTCTCCTCAGATCTAGTGTGTCAACATTACCCTGTGATTTTAGCAAGTTCTAAAAAGAATACTGGCTTTCTTCTTTTTTCCTGCTCTAAGTTTTGATTTGTTTTGCTTCCCTTTGACTACACGTATAAAGAATGTGTTTTCTCTTCCCAACGTAATGCAGTCCGTCAATCTCCCTAAATCTTCTGATATGGGGAGTGGCTGTAATTTTTCCCACACCCTTCTTCTCACAGATGTTTCCTGCCCTTAGCTTTATATTCTTTTTGTTTTGTACAGATTCTCAGGACAACTTCCTAACCATACACACGCTCCCTTTTCCTCAATTTTCACCTCCTTTCTTTCCCCATGCCTTTCCTCTTCTGGGGCTAGCCAGCTCACTTTCCCTGGACTCTGCTTTGAAACTCTGCCCTCGTTTGCTATAGATGCTATTGCCTTGTATCTTTCGTGAGTCTCACTTCTCTCCCTGTCTTGCTTTCTTTCACGTCTCTAGTATCAGTGACCTCTCCTGTGCCATATCTCATGCTGAACTGAGGACACCTGCCCCTCTCTCTTCACGGATATAATCTCTGCCATGCTATCTAAACCGTGCATCAGCCCTGTGCAACCCCACCGGCCTGCATGAGGAAAGGGACACCCCCTTCTTGGTCAACCTCTGAGTGTCGGGATGTGGTAGTCTTGGCACCGCCTTCTCACCATTGGCCTCCACGCCTGCGAAACAGTCTTCATTCTTGAACTCACACTTGGCCCCGGCTCCTCTTTTCTATGGACTTCAGTTTCTCCAACTTAAATATGGCTACACTACTCTCACCCCAAGACACATTAACCGCTGCCACCATGCTAGTGCAAGTCCTTCGTTGTGTGTAGAAGGTGACAGCTTTATTCATTCCCTTTCAAACTTTGAAACTATTGAACTCCCAAGAGTCGAGCTACAATTTCTTTGATTGTCTCAATTTCTCCAGGTTCTCACAGACACTTGCTGGGGCTCCACGTACCTCCACTAAGATCGCTGCTTCGATCAGAACCTGGCTGGCCAATAGGGAGACTGCTGTTAAAGCCGTTCAGATAAATAAAGTCTAACTGCAGCAACTGACTCCAAGCCAGACTCTGTCATTTCCTAGGCTAAGATGTTGGGAAGGTGCCATTGTCTGTCTCCTGCTGTCACTGCTGTGGCGGTGGGGCCCGTGTACCCCTTGAAACCCCAGCAAAATCGCAGGGGAAAAGTTCAGGCTTTGAAGCCTCCCAAGGGCCTGCCCTGCCCTGCCGCTGTCTGTGCTGCCCCTCCCATCTCCTCCTGATTCCTCCCTGGCATGTTCTCCCTGATTTCACTGTCTTCCTGATTACAGAGTATGTCAGTGTGGCAGGATAATTTACTGATATATTAATTTGGGTGTTTTTTTTTTTTTAAATCTCAGTGTTCACTGGCTCTGTGCTACAAAGGAAGCCCAGGCTTCTCTGTGTCCTGCCTCAGGGGAGGTTTGTTTTAAGAGGCCAAAGCCAAGACACCTGGCTTTTGTTTCCCCAAAGCTCAGACTCCCTGAGGAATTCATGCCAGCAGCTGGAAGGGAGTGGAAGCTGGGAGGTCTTGAAAGCAGGGAGACAGGAAAGGGAATGGAGAGAGAGGTTTCTTTCCAATGATGAAAAGCAGGGGCGGGTGGCTAGAAAATCAGGCCACCAGCAAGGACAGTCCCCTAGACAATGATAATGTCTCAAGGAGGAGATAGCCTTTCCTGAGTCAAAACCACCAGTCGCAGGTCTAACCAGGGCTACAACATCCAGAATGCAGACTGTGCACAGACAGAAACAGTCGAAAGTAGGGGAGACAGGCATGGAGTCAAACTGTGGACCCTAATACTGTCATCTGCCAGCCACCAAGCACTGTTCCAGGATCCACAGGACAGAAAGAGACAGTTCTCAAGAAAACCCAGGATTCCCATGGACATTGGAAAGGAAATTGAGACACTGGGAAGTGACTTGCCTGAGATCACACTGTGTGGACTTGGGAGTCAGACAGAACTATTGAATAAAGCCATCAGCATATTGTCAGGATGTTCAGAACGGCATGCAATGTCCTGAACAAAACTAATAGTGCCTACTCTTTATGTGGTTACTGTTAACATTGTGACCAGGCCTGGGGTCTTGTAGGTGTCTCCAGCATTGTACCTGCTGCATTGTACCTTGTACCTGAATTTGCACCTTTTCACTTGCATGCAGTGAATTGAAGAAGGTGACAGCCTTCCTCCAATGAGCAGCAGTGAACACGTGCAGAACAAACTAGCTAGCTGAGACGGCCTGGAACTGCAGGGTCCATTGCAATGCTCTGACTAGCTAGCTGAGACGGCCTGGAACTCCAGGGTCCATTGCAATGCCCTGACTAGCTAGCTGAGAC
>CAJQZJ010019163.1:2255076-2290300 GCA_907164525.1 Lophiomys imhausi | reverse complement strand
CTGGAACTCCAGGGTCCATTGCAATGCCCTGACTAGCTAGCTGAGACAGCCTGGAACTGCAGGGTCCATTGCAACGCTCTGACTTCCCTTGCCTGCCTTGTTAGCATTGCCTCCCCTTCCTCGTACAATCTTACTGTTTTCCATCTGTAAAATGGCAATCCGTTAAGCGCCTAACACTACAGTCCAGTCAGTTGATGTTAGGAGCTGTGGTTATAACTACTGTGTGTCTGACACTGTTGAGAAGGAGAGTAACCTTCTCCGAGACTGATCAAGGGGTGTTCAGTGCGGCAGAAGAAGTGTTATCTATCACCTCATGTTATGGGACCTTACTCATACTTTGCCGTATGAGGGGAGGTTCTGCCGAAGTTAATGTCCTGAATCTTTGCAAACAACAGTGACCTCTACCTCACTGTGGACTGAAAGCATGAGCCTCTGCTGTTCCCTTTCCACCCTTGGGAATGGCTTCCGGGTCCAAGCACACTTTGATCATGGCCCCAGCAGTGAACCTGAGAGCTCAGAGCTGTGAATACCTTGGATCACTCTGAGTCGCACACCAAAACCTATTGAGAAGCCAAGAGTACTCAGGGAAGCCAGTTCCATGAGACCAAGTTTCCAGCCTTGCCTGGAATGACTTGTGTAAAGGGAATTTTCCACATGTTGATTAAGTTCATTAGCCCATTGACATATAAAGGAAACGTAAATATAAGATTCTGGTTGGCCAAGTTCAAAAGCCTTCTGTTATGATTCCTAGACACAGATCTGCCAGCTCTTAAAATCACGGACTCAATTTCCAGCATGCAGAAGTTGTGAGGAAATGCTCACCTGGCATATCAGAGGTCAGAGCACACAGCCACAGGAAAGAGATCATCACTTTCCAACACCAGACCTACTTGTTCAATGAAAGAGAAGAGACTGACTCTTCCTCTTTCCTGGCTCCAAGCACCCCCAAGACATTTGAGATTTAAAAAAGGAAAAAAAGATGTATCATTTGTTTGGCTGTTTCTCACCTAAGGGCAGGAGCCTCAAAATGGGCTGGCAACACAAGCCTTCACTTTGAACCACTTCAGTTCATGTCAAACTAAATTTAGCATAGATTCCCCACCCCTCAAGTGTCCTTGAAAGGTGTGTCTTGTTACCAGCACAAAGACCGACCGGGTCCACTTGTCTATTCGAAGACACAAGAGGATTGAGGTCAGAGCTCTAACAGAACAACCCACATTGACTTCATGTACTTATTTATTATTGAATTCACTGGTGAAGACAAGCTGAGTTATCATTTCTCTAAGAAAACAGGAGAGGTATTTGTGTTCATGAAGCACAGACACCAGGCAGACCTGGAGGAAGTGCTTTATACACGCTGTGCAAGAAATCCCTGCACCACAGTGGCTACCTGAGCTGAATGGGCCTGGTGACAGGAACCTTCTAAAAAGGCGCATCTTCTCCCCCTCCTCCCCCCAGCCCAGTGCCAACCCTCAAAGATTACAAATACAATCATTGGTAACAGATTGCTTGCCAGTCTTCCACCTTAAATTCTATATGATAAATTCAACACAAAATGCCAGTCACAGCAAGTATTCCAAGCTCTATCTGAAACAACTAATTTTACTGAAGTTAGGACTCAGTGAATGAGAAAATGTGAATGTACACCTTGGGCATATCTCTAAACTTTAATCTCCATGAAAGCCATAATGGTTATTTATGGCCGGGATGATATTAATATTTTAAAAGATTTCACTAAGAAGCGGTCTGAGACTTTAAAATGCTATTGTTATACAAAGATAAAAATATTTCAGTGGATCTTCCCCTGTGCTGCTGTGCTAATGGGGCAAGAAAAGGTAAACCCAGCAGTAGCCGGTAGAAACCAGACTGCTGAAAAGAGAAAGAAAGAAAGAAAGAAAGAAAGAAAGAAAGAAAGAAAGAAAGAAAAGAAAAAGAAACATCATGGGCTGCTACTATGTGTTTAAATTAGGCAAATACTACTAGGAAATCGCATGCACATGGACTCCAGTGAAGGATCTCCTGCTGCAGCACTCAGTCACCTCCTCGGCTGACTCTGGGCTTTAGCCACTCCAACTGCATGGAACAGAAAAGGTTTGTTAGTGTCCTTGTAATGTAGACTGACTAGGTAACTAGAGATAAATCCTGCAGGATTTCCTGACTAGACAAGTGTATAATGAAGGCATCTTGAGGAAGTAAAGTTGAGTTCTACTCTGAGGATGAGATCAAGATTCCCTCCTTATTTCTCCCTCATCTAAGTTCATGAATTAAAAGAATGTTTTTTTTTTCTTCTTACCATTGTAGATGACATTTCTCTACACCCCCATCTCTCAGAATCCTTGCACAGTGGCTCATGTCTGTAATCCTAGTCCTTGGGAGACAGAGGCAGGGGGATCAGGAATTATAGACTAGGGCTGGCTACATTAGACCTTGCCTCAAAAACAAAACAAAGAAGAAAGAAAGAAAAGAAAAGCCACATGGTTATGTTTATTAACAACAGGAGAATGCCGTTTATGAACCCTCTGAAAATAAGAATGATTATCCCCCAATTCACATACATAAAGGTTATATTCATGTTGTTTGACACCATTTTCCTTTCTTAAGGTATTGTTCCAGGTACGAAATAGATAGGAAAAAAAACATTTAACATATGACAAAAGGGGAGCGGGGTGACATTTACAGCCAGGAGCTAGGTAGGCGATTGCAAAGGTCATCAATGAGTAAACAGATATTAATGGTTAGCCGATAACTGGCTCATAAGCAACTCACATTAATAATTAACAGCAGGAAAAGCAGCACATTCAACCACAGTTGCACAACTGTGAGCCTACAGAAGCAAGCCCAGGAAAGCTCAGATGATGATGTGCTTTCTGGTTGGTAGAGGCTGGAAAACTTTCTCATATTAATACCAAACCCATTTTTCAGATGGTCATGTTGAAAAGAAAAAAGAAAAGTGGGTTGGTAGAGACAACCGTTTCTTCAGTGAAGAGTGCTTACTCTAAAACTCAAGACCCCCTGTTTTCCTCATTTTTGAGCATAGAAATCACTCAGAATCTTATTACTACCCTATAAACTCTGAAACTCTCTCTGGAAATGCAAGCTTTCTTGTGCCTTTACCTGTGCCTCAAATGTAAACTTCTAAGTTAAGTGTAACTTCAAAGACTAGCACCTCTAGTTCCCTGCTCTTATGTAGCCCAAGCTGGACTCATTATGCAGGCAAAGATGACCTTGAACTCATGGTCCTTCAACCTGTGGCTCTCTGGTACTGAAATCTGTGCATATACCAGGATCCCTGGCTCACTCCAGGTTTTTTGAGGAGGGAAGATAAATCCAGAACTGTGGACCAGAAAGCAAAGCTCGAGAGACCAGGGAAGCAGGGGGCATATCTCCTGAGGTGTAAAGAAAACTGAGAACAGAGAAACCAGAGTCCCTCATATCACTGGGAGCCAAGGCCTGAGACCTGTGACAGTGTTTAGGAAAAGGGATGTTCTGTGAAATCTCTAATCTCTGGACTTTTAAATGTTCTGACTTCAGAGAACCCTGCTAAAGCTAAACAAGAGGCATCTACTACAGGCCATGTGAGTCCAATTTAAATCTCCTGTTCACATTTTAAAAAATGAATGAATGCACAAATAAATAAATGAAGTTCCCAATAACTGGCCAAGGAAAAGAAGAGAAAAATGTTTTTAAATGATTATAGAGTTTTCTCTTCTCTCTTCCTGCTATCCCTCCTCCTTTCTCTTCTCTTCCCACCCTCCCTGCCACTTACTTTTATTGAGATATAGTTTTGCTATATAGTCCAGGCTGTCCCGAAACTCGCAGCAATCTTCCTATCTTAATCTAAAATGCTAAGATTCCAGACATAATCCACTTAGCCCAGAAATCCTCCTCCTTCCTCTTCTTTTTAATGAACTACTATAGTAGTCTATAAAAATATTTTTAAAAGCAGAATGAATAAACGGTGTCAACGCACAAAGTAAGGGAATGGACTATCAGTAAAGACCTAAAATCACTCAGAAGCATGTGAGTAAAATGTCCATTGTGATGTTCTTACTGTGTGGCTTACAGATGAATGGCCAGCACTGATTTCACATAAAATGCAAAGAAACCAATTTTTTTTTCAATAAACGTATTGTTTGACTATCGAGCCCACAGGAGATATTGTGATGTACCCAACCTGAAAATCAAATTATTTAAGGTTGGTTATACTAATAACAGCCACTAAGCAGCTGTTAAGGTGGACTATAAAACCAAGTAAGCCAGAGGCACAGATGAGATGTGCTTGAAAGAAAGGGAGAAGAAGTAGGACACAAACTTGGTCCCAGTGAAAAGTGGGATAGAACTAGGGTAGTTGAGTAAAGGAGGGATCCAGGCAATGCTTGTGGGACTGCCATTGAAGGGCCTGCAAGGGTCTAAGGGCTTCATAATGTGGTCCCTCTCTACTTCACACCCATAGCCTACATTGTGAATTCTTGCCATCATGAACCACAGGTCCAATAGGATGGCTTATCTCATCTGACCTTATAGAGTATTCTCTACTCCACCCTTGCTTTTGGCATGAGCATCTATAAAGTTCAGCTGTCTCCATGTGTCTCTTTTTCCAGAAGACCTCAGCTGAGCCTCCTCCAATGGGTTAAGAGAACTCTCTTTTGTGATTGCCCAGGTGGCTTGCTTCCTTTGCGAACGCAGAGGGTACTGTTTGCATCATTAGGACATGTGCAATAGTCCATTTTCTGTTTGAATAGTCCAATTCTGTAACAGAATTCAGGAGTCTAAGTAATTTATAAAGAGCATAGGTATATTTGAAAACATATTTGGGACCCTGAAAAGCCCAAGGTCAGGAGGCCATGTCTGGTAAGGACCCATGGTGCTTCACTGTGTGGTGGGAAACAGGTCAATCGGACATGGAAAGAAGAGAGGAAACAGAGCTGAACTCTCAGGACAGCCAACACATCACTGTGAGGAAAGTCGGAATCCATTCACTGAGCACCATCCACATGACCTAGTCTCTTCCCATTGGGCGCCATGTCCCAACACTGTTGCCATTGGGCCACATCTCAGCATGAGCTTTGGTGGAGAGGAGTCAGACTGTCTCCTACGCACCATTCTTAGAAAACAGCCTTTAAGGTTTGAAAGACAACAGAAAGGAACAGAATGACGGTTAATCTGGACTTGACCTAAGAGACGCCTCTGGACATGTCTGTGAGAGGGTATTCCCAGAGAGGGTTAACCAGGGGAAAAACTAATCCTGAGTGTAGGCAGTACCATCTCAAGGGCTGGGGCTCTGGATGAACAAAGAGGGAAGAAGAAGGGGAAAGTTAGGCACTAGCATTCACCTCTCTCCACTTCCTGACTGCATGTGCTGCGTGACCACCTGCTCCATACTCCTGCAACTATGGCAGCAGCCACTCTCACTGCCATGCCCTTCCCACCATGCCACACTATACACTTGAAGAGTAGATCGAATCCTGTTCTTCCATAAGTTGTTTCTCTGGGGTACTTGGGTAGAACAGGAAGAAATGTAACTAGTACAACCTCTAAGAAATACTGTTTAGAGTTAGTATGAAAGCTGAGTTAGATATAGAACTTTAAACTCATGGAGATGGTTAGATAGTAGAATGTTAAAGTCAGGTGCCAAATACATATGGACTGGACATTGGGAATGTATGCTAAGCCATATAACTCTTATAATTGTGGCCTATTTATTTCTGTTGTTTTGTATTGTATTTATAGTTATAAGAAAAAGAACCATTTTTTGGACTGAAAGGGAGAGCTGTTGGGGGGAAAAAGAAATACCTTAAACAAAAAAAAAAGAAGGGAAGAGGATGGGGGGGGTTGAGGGGGAGGAGGGCGGAAGGGTGGGACTGGAGGGGGGAGTAGGGAGGGGATTGTGATTGAGATGTAACTTGAAGAAATAAAAAATAAATTATTAAAAAAAAGAAAAGAGACTCTAATAAGTAAGAATGTACAAAATACTGTTGTTTTTATTGAAACTTGGGCACGTATTCACTGCAACTACATCAGTATTTTTCTTTTGAATGGATCTTTTTAATCATAAGTAGTAAAATGGTAATGATTCAGGTCTTTAGCTTTTTCATCTCCACAAGGGTGACGAAATCATACCATCTGTTTTTGTTGGACTCACTGTGGTGAAGGAAGATGTCTGAAGAGATTGTTATGATATATGAAGAGGCATTCTATAAAGGGTAAAGTCTTACCACAATGTGCAGTTAGTGGTCAATCCCCTGTCCCTCATATCAAAATTACCTTTTATGCTCATCTCTCTCTAATTCTATCAACATTATCTGCCTACAGTCTTTGATTTGCTTGGTACATAGGCATATATATATATATATAATTGTATTTATTGTATCTATAGCTCTGTATATGTGTCTGCGTGTATACTACTCAGGCACTAAAAATCATGAGACACTGTCATTTGTGGTAGCATGGATGGATCTGTAGAACATTATGCTCAGAGGAATAAGCAGACACTGGAAGACAGAAACCATAAAATATCACCCATGTGGAACCTTAGGGAAGTGGAGAGTAGAATGGTAGACATCACAGACTGGGAAGGAGAAAAGGGAGATAAATGTAGAAAGGTTGGCCAGTGGGTACAAGGGTGTACCTGAAGATGAGAAATGGCTTCTGGCCTTCTGTAGCTCGATAAGATAAAGGCATCAGTCAGCTTTCCATCACTAGAATGAGATGCCCAAGATAACTGACTTCTAAACAAAGGTAGCTACTTTTGAATGTTTGGATGGCATTTTTGGAAGTCCCACCCCATGAGCTAACAGAACCACTGTTTTAGGGCATCCAAGGGGAGGCCAGATGGCCATGGTGAGAAGAGCATGGCAGAGCAAACCTCATGGCAAGACGGCTAAAGAAGAAGTGGCCATAGCCCCACAGACCCTTCAACCACATGACCCTAAAGGTAAGAACTACCCAGTCACCCCCACCTCCTAACAAACAGCACCACCCTGGGGACCAATCGTCTAACATGTAATGTAGACTTCAAGGAGGAGGGGATGAATACCCAAGGAGTACCCAAGCTGTATTACTGTGGTGAACAACAATTCACTGTATAACTCAGAATCACCAGCAGGGAGGAATCGGAATGTTCCTACACAAAGAAATGGCAAGTGCCCAGGGTGTTGATGTAGTGATCTGGTGATTAGAAAACATTGAATATGTGGACTGAAACACTATTCTGTAACCCCTGAATGTACACAATTATTTATCAACTGAAATTATGCTTTTTAAATTTTATTTTAAGCAGTTCTTATCTACTTCACAGATTAATTATATCCCATTTACAGATCACCTTCATTCTACTTACAAATATGCCTTATGGCTCACAAATATGTGCCTGTATGTGTTTGTGTGTGTATATAAGTATGTGTGTAGAGGCCAGAGGTGGAAGTCACTTGTCTTCCTCAATCACTTCTCAGCTAATAGAGAGGGAGAGGGACGGCTCTCTAGCACAATCTAGCACATTCTAACTTTACCAAAGCCAGATGGGCCAACAAGCCCAAGGCATCTAGTCTCTCTTTTCCCAGTGTTTGGATTACAGCTATGCTCCATAGCACCCATCCTTTACACTTGGGGATTCTATGGGAATCAAACTCAAGTCTTCATGCTTGCTTGCATCCCAAGCTCTCTACTTGCTGAGCCATCTTCACAGCCACATAATTTGTTTTGATCCTCTTTCTCTGTTCCATCTAAACCTTTATAAAACTTGGGTGTATTTTCACTTATTTTGGGATTATAACTTACATAACTAAACAAAGTTTCCCTTTCTTTACAAAACACCCAATGACCTCTCTCTTAGGTAAGAGACCAAGATTATGGATTGAAAGCCTGACAAGAAAAGCAGGGTTAGACAAAGAAAATCCTCATAAACAATAATTAGAATAATAATTAAATGCCAGAAAAGGGCAAAGGTATGTGCTCTCTTAAAAACCTTAGGAGAAAATAAACGAGGATAAACCCACTCTGAAAACCTCTTGGCCTATCTTTAAAAGCTCTCCCAAATTTCCAATGGCTATTGTTAGCGATTCTTAATGCACGAGGTCGTCATTTCAGAATAAATCTTTCAGTAATTCAAAACAAGGACTCTTCAGTAAATAGTTGAAATTAAGGGGAGAGTCCGAGTCATCTGGTTTCCATTAGAATGATAAAATAGTTCACTTGAAACCTTTTACAATACACTTTGTTACAGGGAGGTGTCTGCATGGCTCACTCCATCACCAGCCATTTGACACAACATAAAAAGCTTCAAAAGCCATGTTAGGCCTCTTAATCAAAAACTAATTGTAATAGATATTGGGGAGTGTTAGCACAGTGACCGAGAGGTTGTAGCAGTGGTGTGGAAGCGGCAGTGAACATTAAACACAACCCGGGGTGGATAGGGCTTATCTCAATTTCAGAGCTCAGCGCTAAGTACCGCCCGCCAGTATCTCTGGGCTCTTGCTTTGTGACACTTTTGGAGTTAATTGCCCCACAAGGCTCCGTCTTCTTAATGAAATTTATAACACTGTCAAAGATCTTGGAAGACACGGCTACAGTTCAGGAGACTTTACAGAAAACAGAGATATAAACAGAGGAGAAAAGAAAATACATCCTAGGAGCCTAATGCATGCCAGCCTGGACAGAGCTGGTGCAGGGCTCCTAGGCCTGGAGGGGGAAGGGAGGGAGGCATCCTCAGCACATTAACTCTTTCAAGCCTGTGATGAGATCCTCACTGAGGAGTTCTCATGGAAGGCAGAAGCTGGTATTAATAGGACCCATACTAGGGTTCACTAATGATACTTATGAGGCTGGAACTGTCAGCCAGAAGTTGAATAGAGGCTAGTCACACTTTGGAGCCTGATAATGTGTCAGCAATATGGTCCATGCTCAGCAATGTTTCCAGGACTGACGACTGAGTAAATACTTTTCCTACATAGAACACAGTCCTTCATGATTTTCAGTGTCCTTTAATGTTGATTCCCTACAATAATCTCCTTGACAAACCTAGGGTTTCATTAATCATGCACCTGGTCACAGATGGCCACTCCATAACTTTCATTCCAGCCTTCTTCATGTTTGCCTACCCTGACAAAAGAGGATATTAAACGCTAAGGACTACAGGCAATTTTAGATGGTGTACTAAACATCCATCTTCAATTTACTTAAAACAGTAAAAGGAATAGAGAAGAAGGAAAAAGAGAAGACCAAAAAAGAGAGAGAGACAGGAAAATGCTGGTGAAATCGAACCAAGACTGGAGCTTCATTCTTAGCACTGTTCCTAATTGTACTTATTTTCTTAGTATCATAATGTCATAAAAGGTTAGTTAACATTAAGGCACACTGGAAGGAAATGTGTCAAAATTTTCAGTGGCGTTTCACAGTTTTCTGTAATTCTAACATCATCCTAAAATGAAATAAAACTCTTGAAAATAACTAATTTGCTATAAAAAAGAGAAATACATCATGCCAAACTGGCACTCAGATAATTCTAAGTAAATATTACCAGAGGAAAAGCACATCATTCAGCTAACTGGCTATCAACTGGCTAGAAAAACCATGTGCACCAGGTGAAGATAACGTGATTTCCCATTCCAGTTCATACGTTCTTATGTTTGATTCCGTGCCGTGACTTCGTTTTGTGCTGATTAGAGCTGTGTTGTTTTCTGACAGGTATGAGCAACAAACTCAGGAGTTAGAGAGATTGCTAAGTGGGTAAGGTGTTTGCTTTGCAGACATGAGACTCTGAGATAATTCCTCACCTCCCTTGTAAAAAGCCAGGTATGGTGTCTGCAAGCTCAGCACTGGGGAGACAGAGGTGGGAGAACCCCTGAGTCTTACGACCCCTGAGTCTTATTGATGAGTCAGTACAACCTAATTGGTGAGCCCTGGGTCACAGGGAGAGACTCTGTCTCAAAAAGCAGGGTAAGACATCTCCTGAAGAACAAAGCCTTGGGCCTCCATATGCATATGTGTGTACATGCATCTGCACACATGTATATCTGCACATACATGAACACTCATACGCCTGCACTGAAACACACACACACAGAAGAGATGAGATCATTACCATGGTTTTCCTTATTTATGGAAACATTAACAATAAAACGAGTTTGAATTCTTTGACTTTAAAAACTAAATGATTATTTAAAAATAGAAAAAGTTGAAGCACACATGAAGAGTCGGTGTGGAAAGCTAATTATAACCCAGGATAGCCCAGTGCTTCAGATGTCGTCTCTCTCATGATTTCCGAGTTTGGACTTCCAGCTTGGACATCTGCCCTGGGCTTCCAACCCAAACACCAGCACTCCACTTAGGCTACCGGCTACTGCATGCATCTCTCCTGCCTGCCTGGTCCTGGCCCTCCTGTCTACTGAAGTTCTTCCCAGTGGATTGCTTATGAAAGAGCCGCCGCATCCTCTAGGGCTGCCTGTGCTCTCTGACATTCACCTGCAGCTCCTCACACACCACACAAACCTCTCTTCTTGCTCTTTCCTGTATTTTCTTCCCTTTATGCATGTGACAAACTTCTCCACTATACTCTCAAGTTCCAGAAGGAAAGGAGTGTGCTCATTTTACCCTAATGCCCTTAGCTGTTCATCTGAAACTATCTGAACATAGATCCAAAGAAAGAAAAAAAAACCTGCATATATTTTTAATGATCATGACACCAAAGATGGTATTCCATAAATTAGATTGGTTGAACTACTTTAAATTGCCAATGACTAATACATGGCATGGTGGAGAGTTTGTTTCTCCCTGGCATTGGAGAGACTAGGAAGGCTCTGCCCTCGTATCGGCACTGCAGCACAGACTCTGGTCTGTTGCTCTTGATAACCTTGTTCAGAGAGAGTTCAGTATCCCAAGAGTGTGCTTCACCCTATAGAAAATGGGAGGAGGAGGTAAAGGGCCAGTAATTTCCTATTAAGTTTTTATATGGTAAAGACAAATGGCTACAACTGCCTGCAGGGACTGCTGGGAAATCCATTCCAGTGACAAGGTCTTCTAACGATCTAAAAACGACAGGAGGAAATGGGGTATTAGTGGGCAATTTTGAACTAGGCTAGTTATCATGTCTTAGAGAAATTACCCACTTAGAACAGAGTGCTGTGTCTATAATCCTAGAACCTATGTCAACTAGTAGTCACTGTATGCTCTTCTCTGATCCACAGCAACTAGTAACCTACCTTCTGTCTCCATAGATTTTCCTGTCCTCCATATTTCTTATAGAGATGTATACTATGTTGTCTTAAGTGACTAGCATCTCTCACTAAGTGGATAATGTTTGCAAGGTTCATCCATGTATTATACAAGTAGCTCCTTTCTTTTTATGACCCAATATGATCCATTGCATGGATATAGCATACTTGGTTTATGTGATCACCAGCTGGTCAGTGCTTGTGTTGCTTCCACTTTTGGCACCTTGGATAATGTGGCTAACAAGATTCTTGAAGCTCTTATTGTATACATTGGTTTTCAATTCTCCCTGGTTCATGCCTAAATGTGAAATTACCATATCCTATGAAATCTCTGCATTTTGCATTTATGAAACTGACATTCTGTCTCCCAAAGTGGCTGTAATATTTCTTACTACCATTCATAGTGTATGGTGGTGAGACTTTCTCTCCTCAAGAAGTCTTGTTATTATCTATCTTCTTGTATTTTCACCATCTTAGTGAGTACATGCAGTGAGTAGAATGCCATTGTGGTTTTTAATTGCATTTTCCTAAAGACTACTGAGTATTTATTTGCAAAGGAATAAAATTGGACTACCTGTCCCAATATCATGTTCAAAAACAGCCTCAAGATAGAAGCTACTCAAATCCTAGCACACAAACCATGTGTGTGTGTGTGTGTGTGTGTGTGTGTTTGTGTGTGTGTGTGTGTGTGTTGCACATGTGTATAAGTGCATAGGCCCACATGTCAACTTCAAGTGATGCTGTCTAGGCACCATCCACCTTGTTTCTTTGCTTTTGTTCTGTTTTATTTTTTGTTTTTTGTTTTTGTTTGTTTGTTTTTGAGATATGGACTCTCATGAGTCCAGAGCTTGTCAGTTGGGCTAGACTCGCTGCCCAGTGAATTCCAGAGATCTGCCTGTCTGAGCACCCCAAATACTGAATACCTGCCACCATGCCTGAATTTTCACTTGGGCTCGGGAGATCAAACTCAGGGCTACAACTAGTAGGGGATAAGCATTTTGCTCACCACACCATCTCCTTAACCTCTTAAAGCCTATTTTTCATTGAACATTTGTCTTTTTATTGTTCAATTTTGAGAGACATTTTATACTCTGCCTGCAAGTTCCTCATCAGATTTATGACTTGAAAATTCTTTTCTGTCCTGTGACTTGTGTTTTCACTTTCTTGATGGTGTTTTGAAGTATAAAAGTTTCTTGTTAACTTTGATAAAGTCAAATTTACATTATTTTTTTCTCATTGCTTCTGCTTAGTGTCATAGTTAGAAAAATTTTACCTAATTCTGTTTCAGCACCTACATTTGATCCTACAACCCATCTTGAGGCTATTTTTGAACATGACATGGGACGGGTGGTCTAATTTTATTCTTTTGCAAATAAACACTCAGTTTGCCAGTATCACATTTTGAGAAGACTGTATTTTCTTGCATCAGCTTATCTTGGCACCCTTCTCCAAAATCAGTTGCCTGGAAAAGGGGTAATTTCTGGAGTCTCAGTTCAATTCCACTGATCCTAATATTCACCTTTATGTTGAAACCATACCTTCTTGACTGCCTTAACTTTACAGTTAGTTTCACATTTTGCCTGTTTTCAGGGTTGTTCTGTTTTGCTTACATTGGATCCCTTAGACCACCATTAAATTTTTAGGATCAGCCTAATACTGCAAGAAAAAAATTAGCAGGAATTTTGAAAGGGTTTGTATTGGCTCTGCAGATGAACATGGAGTTCATGCCCACAGGACATCTTTTCAGTCATCTGTCGCGTCGACCTCGACCAGCAAGAACGACGCAACTCGCAAAAGCTCTTCTCAAGCAGTTTATTCAGGTCCCTTGAAAACAGTCTTCCGAATAATTGGGCAGACCCAACCCACAGGCTAAATACTATATGAACAGCCAATCAAGTAAAGCCACGTGGTGCTATCTTACAGGCCCACGTATGCAGAAGCAAGCCAGATCAGCGGTCTTAACCAAATATGGACTTGTTTACCACCGAGAGCGCTCACCATCGGTCTGGTGGAAGGCAGAAACCGGCGCCATCTTAAGGGCGCAGCACGTTGCAGCTCTCTACAGTTCCTCCTTTTTTGTTTTTGAAAAATGTTGGTAGAAGTCCCTGGAAAGGCTTCGTAATCCCCATATCTGGGGATCTCACGGTGGGCCTGAGCCTGTAGGAGGGCGGTGCTCAAACTCTTACCCGTCTCTGGGTCAGCCTCCCCACTCGGGGCTGCCCTGTCTTAGGTGGCCGAGACTTATCCGTCTACTCTGTCATTGACTTGCCAGACCCTAATATCCGTGGAACGAATACCTCAGTGGGAAGAGACTATGCTCAGTGAAGATTTAAGGCTTCATGGCAGCGAGCCATGCCTGAGGGGACTGGCCCGCCTCAATGGTGACAAGGGCCTGTATAATCATGGCTGCATTACGCTTCTGTGTGGCTCTCATATTGTAGATGCACCATAGGCAAACCAGAGAGGCTAGTATCATCAGTATTGCCAAAGAGCCTACACCTGCCCACTCCTTAAGATGATCCATAGCTGCCTGTATCCAGGAAGTCAAACCATTAGCCAGACTCAGATCCACCCGAGTGGAGTTGATGTGGACGATTGTCGCTCTCAGCTCTCTCATCTTATTTTCAAATCAGCCGACCAATCCTGTAAGAGGAGCTCTGACAATTGCTTATACAGATTAGCAGCCTTTGTTAAATTTTGATACCGCACCGAAGTAACACACAAACCCTGCATTTTCCACTCACACCCCAACTGTGCTAGTTGCCAAAGAGTATCATTCTGTTCTTATAAGGGGTGATAGCAGCTCTACACTCTTTGGTGCATTGCTCATAGACCAACTGTCTTATTAGTGGCATAGCAGCATCCAGGTCACCAAAAATCTTCCCTGCCGCTTCCACCAATCGTGCCACAAAGTCTGAAAAGGGCTCCATGGGGCCCTGTAGAATCTTAGTTAAGTTCCCACTCACCTCCCCTTTGTTAGGAAGGGACTTCCAAGCCTTGATAGCTGTCTGGTTTATTTGTTCATAAACCTGATTGGGATATCCTGTCTGCTGGTTGGCAAATCTCCCCTGCCCAAGCAGCATATCTCTATCCCAGGCTGGATTTCCATTTCTCTGATTAATGGCTGCTTGCTCAGTGGCATACTCAATCAAGAAAGCTTTCCAGTCTAAGTATTGCCCTGGACTTAAGCAGGTGCGGGCCAGGCCACTCCAATCACTCAGGGTCATACAATGTCTGCTTAATGCTTCTACTTGAGCCAATGTAAAAGAAGCAGTAATGCCATAGGTATGAACCGACTCTGCAAGGGATTTAATTACTTTAAAATCAAGCGGTTCCTCGTACCTGTTCCCTTGTGGATCTTGGTAAACCGGATAGGCAAACTGTAATTCTGTTCTTACTTGTGTCCACACCCCCGGGCAGAAAGATCTCCCTACTTTCAGGGACTGAACAGGCTGATCTATCTGAACGGCTTCTGGGTATGGAGGGGGAGTTGAAGGCACCGCGGCAACGGCTTCACTTACACTGACTGCCGCCAACGTGGCTGAAGGCGCAGCTTTACTTACACTGACTGCTGCCAACGTGTCTTTCTCTTTTACCCTTTTCTTTTCCCTTTTTCTAATAGCAGTCCTCTCCAACTGTTCTATTAGAGTGTGTAGCTCCCCTTCAGAATCCGTGCCCTCTGAGTCCTCAAAATCTCTAAAATCTCTAAGATCGGGATAGAGAGGGACCTTCTTTTTGCTTCCTTTTTCACTGTCTGCCTGCTCAGATCTTTTGCCTTTTTTGCTTCCCTTTTCACTGTCTGCCTGCTCAGATCTTTCCCCTTGCAGCAGTTCCAAGGCTGATTCTCCCTCCTTGATTGCTTTACAGCATCTCTGATCTTCTAAACAACTCCTCACCATCTTCCAAACCGGTCTTACTCCATGCTTCAGAGTACCTTGCTCCCAAGCAAAATCCAAGTCCCTGCCTAATTTGTCCCAGCAGGATACTGTAAAATTCCCGGACACCGCAAACCACAGAGCCACGGAGTCGCATTCATTCAAAAATCTCTCTAGGGTTGACTTCTTAAGTTTCAATTTCCTAGCTAAAAGTAGCTCCTGAAGAGCCAGAAAAATTGGATGTGCCTGAGACGATCCCATGATTAAAAATTTACTTTCGGTTCGCAGTTTCCCGCGAAACTTTACCTTTAGTTCGCAATTTCCGCGAAACTTTATTGTCCCAATTTATCCTGGGAACTTACCAGTGCACTGCCCCTGACTGCAGGAGTTCTGAGTCTTTTCTGGGTCCCCGTACGGGCCACCACTTGTCGCGTCGACCTCGACCAGCAAGAACGACGCAACTCGCAAAAACTCTTCTCAAGCAGTTTATTCAGGTCCCTTGAAAACAGTCTTCCAAATAATCGGGCAGACCCAACCCACAGGCTAAATACTATATGAACAGCCAATCAAGTAAAGCCACGTGGTGCTATCTTACAGGCCAATGTATGCAGAAGCAAGCCAGATCAGCAGTCTTAACCAAATATGGACTTGTTTACCACCGAGAGCGCTCACCATCGGGCTGGTGGAAGGTGGAAACCGGCGCCATCTTAAGGGCATGGCACGTCGCAGCTCTCTACAGTCATCCACAACTTTAACTTGTTTCTGTGAGTTTCGTCATGTTCAGCACCTGAATAGTGCATGTGTTTTGTTGAACTTATTCTAAAATGTTTTGCTATTTTTGATGTCAGTAAACTGAATTGTTTTCTTAATTTCATTGCCCAATGGCTTATTGCTAACCTGTCAAAATAAAAATTATCTTTGCATATTGATCTTGAATATGCAGCCCTAATAACTCATCTGTTAACTTTAAGAAATTTTGAATCGATTCCTCAGGATTTTCTATGAATTACACAGTACCATTTTTAAGTGGAAATAACGCTATGTCTTCATTTCCAGGCTTGGTACATATATGTTTATAATCACGATGTCTTCCTGGTTGATTGTTTTCATTATTATAATGTTTCTATACTCTTCTTCAGTGACACTTTTTATCTTAATGTCTAGTCTATATCCTTTTAATTAATAGAGCCAATCTCTCTGGCTTTTGGTTGCTATTTGCCTGATAAATTTTTCTATGTTTCTAATTTTGATCTACTGTTTCTTTGAATGTTTGTCTGTTATTGAAAAGACAGAGGCAAAGCACGCTTTTTTCTGAAACTGGGAACTAAGCCCAGGACATTATACTGCTAGATAAGTCTTCTACCATTGAACTAAATCCCCAGTTCCACCTCTTTTTCTTTGAACTATCTTTTTAATACAGTTGATGATATCTGCTCTTTAATTGGAATGGTTATTACATGTATAAGAGCTATTTATAAATTCATACTTCCATCTGTAATTTTTGCTATAGTTCTTCTATATATTTTCTATTTCTTTCCTAATTTCTATTCCTTTTATGAGAGATACTCTATAGTATGATATTTTCATAATCTTATAGTTGGTTTTAGTTTTTCTAGTGGTGACCCTGAATATTATAAACAATAACTTACAACAATATAGTTCATGCTAATGCCAAGTTGATAAGGATATACAACATCTAGTTACAATGTGGCTCCATCTCCTCCACCTCATCCTATTATAGTCATAGCCTATATATTTGCACAAATATGCCAGTTGAATAATTCTTACTTATGAAGTTGAATTATAAATAAAAGATTTACAAAGATTCACTAATCTTGATTTTCATATTTACCTATGTAGCTTCAATTACCCATTACTACGTTACTTCCTACTGTCCTTTTATCTCTACATGAAGGACTCATTTCAATACTTCTTCTAGAGCAAGTCCATTGCCATGGCTATTTTTCTTTTCTTCCCTTTTTCTCCCACCTTCTTCATTGGCCTTGACTTTATTTCTTGTTTAATTTTGCAAGATAATTTTTGCCTGGGATCAAATTCTTTATACATCTTTCGTTTGTCTTCCTGTCCACTATGGGAAGAGTTGCCCTTTTGGTCTCTATTCTTCTGGCAGGAAGGCAGCTTGATTCCACTGAGGAATCTGCACTCCCCTTTCTGCTTTCAACATTCCTTGCCTTTGTCTTTGAACAATTGGACTATGATTGAATGATTCTTCCTTCCAAAAGTAGTTTAAGCTACCTCTTTCTGGCAGTGTAGGCTTTGAACTCATGCAGACCCATATCTGATGCACAAAATGGAGATAATAATGTTTACAACTTGGAGTTATGAAACGAGATAAGATCATTACATTTTCTGGCTGGGAGAAAACATCTCATATATGTTTGTTTTTCTTAAAGCATGGATGGATCCCTTTCAGGGAACCTATTGGAAGAGGTCACTTCTTTCCTTGATACCTCTATGGATGTGTGTAGGCAGAGTCTCAGTCCTGTTCTCTCATCTCAACTCAGATATGACCTTCATAGAGAGGCATTCTTTGACACCCCCTCCCCCAAAGAACCTCTCCACTATTCATCCTTTTTCCCATTGCAGATGGAGTATCACCTGACCATGTGCCTGGAACCAGAAATGTTTCAGATTTATTTTTACAACTTTTTTTTTGTAATATTGGTATATGCACAGTGGGAGAGCTTTGGGTGTGACCCAGTTTTGGACACCAAATTCATTTATGTTTCAGATATAATTTATCTACACAGATGGAAGACAGTTGTACATAACACCTTTAGTGCACATGGTATTTGACTCCGCGCCATTATAGAAGATTCTGTTGGTGCTGTCATGATGGTGCTCCAAACATTTGAAATTCTGAAGCGTTTTGGATATTTGATTATCCAGTTAAATGGTGATGGTCCACACAGGTTCATCTAGGACTGGGGACTTGTTAAGATGCCATGATTTCTACCTACCAGGACAGTCTGGAAAACAGAGAGTTTTCATTCTTTGTCATGCTTTTTTTTCCTTCATAATCTTTACTAGTATCTGATACCATTCAATTTTTTGCTTTTGCTTTTTTTGTTTTTTGTATATTTATCAAGTTCCTTCAGTTTAGGATGTGATCCCGGTGAGGCTGCAGACAAGACTTCATATGCTTTGACTGTAATGCTAAGTACTAAGCACTAAGTAACTGTTTAAAAACAAATGAATTTTTGTATTAGATGACTGGTTCCTTTTTATTTGTTTACATATTATGCATATGTGGTGTACATGTATGTGGGTGTACATGTATGGATGCGGGTACATGTGTATGTGTGTGCATGTGTGTGGAGGCCTGAAGTTGAAGTTGAATTTCTAACTTGATCAACCTCCACTTTACTTATTGAGACAGGGGGTTCACTGATTCCAGCTAGTCTAGTAGCCAGCCACCCTGCCTTGGATCATCCCATAGCTCAGTCAGTCTCCCAAGAGTTGAGATTACATGAGGCCGCCACACCTATCCCACTTTTGTGTAGGTGGTGAGGATTCGCTATTGAGACATTTCCCCAGGCCTGATGCTTTTTTTTTAAATGTCTAGTTTCCACTTTCCAAGTTTAACAACATAATAAAAAAAAAATACAAAGTTCTATAGGACACCGCCATTAGTGAAAGTGTTCAAGGGAACTTTAAATTCTTGTGCCTATGAGGTTGTAAAGAACTCAAAAAGCTATATTCTTTCTCTTCTGATCCCCAACTATGTAATGAAAGAGATACAGACATTTCTACCATTTACCCTGGAATGTTGGCTGTAGTGTGTATCACCCAGTGTCTTAAATATAAGATTAGTGTCTGCAGAGGCAAAGATCTCTTTCTGTAAAATGCATTCAAGAGGAAATCACTACCTTTTCTTCCTCTTATTATAGCAAGAACGTTACTTGTAAGACCCATAATTACTTTAAATATTCCAAAATGAACGTAAGAGCTACAAATCTTAAAGCACTACCTGAGAGTCCAGCCCCCAACTTTGGACTCTAAAAGGAGCCAGACAAAGATGCTGCCCTTTCCCCTCTATCAGTTTACTATATAAATGGGAAGACATAAAGTAGTTTTAGATTTAATTAAAGTAATTGACTGAATTGCATTTTGTATGGTGATCATCATTAACACTCCTGACCTTTCTGTCACATAGATATGCCAGCGAATTTTTCCGATGGATATTTATTATGAATATTATCATCAATAAGCACCATCAACATATTAAAATTAATTTTAACTTCTTTATGGAAGACTGAAAGCGCAACCAGCTGTTGGGAGTCATCCGTTCTAAATCATGTTTTATCGATTCAACATGGATAAACCTGGAGTCCAACTAATAGGGAATTTTATGTGTGCATGTAGGCAAGTTTCTATACATATAAAATATTTCATATCTAACTCTGGTTACATTAACTGCATAACCATATTTTCCAAAGCCCAAGGATCTGATGGCTATTTTAAGTACTAACTGTGCAATCCCCATGAGGGCTTATTTCTTGCCCATGTGTATATGCAGGGGGCATATGGACATTTGGTCATATTTTGGCTGGAGCTTAATAAAAGGCAGGCTTTGGTGCATCAAAAGAACTTAGTCCACAGGTGTTCTGAGCTGGGCTAACTTGTGTGTAGAACAAACAATTAAGCTTTGGAATTTGAGACCCTAAATTGTATCAGTTGAGCACCTGTCCCAGAGGAGAAGGAGGAAAACACCTTTCATTACATTACCCGAGGGCATGGGGAGCTTTGGGCTGTGTAGGGTTACAGCAGATCCTATTCAGGCCTGCTAGCTGAGATATGGCTCCCTCTGCTCACACTGCCAAGGGCTCCAAGTTAAATGTTTCCTTAATGACTGACTCCTTCTCTCTTAGCCCCCACAGCTATGTGTCCCTCCACTCCTCTTCCTGCTGTTACCCTCTTACCCAGCACCTACTAAAGTCTGAGGTACTGGGCTAAAGATTCTGAGCACAGCATCCATCCAATCCCTCTAACAACACAGAAGTGTTTAGGAAGGCTAACTTAGAACTGAGGAGACAACCCAGTCAGTAAAATGCTTGCCCTGTAAGGGTGAGGACCTAAGTTTGATCCCTAGAAGCTAGGTAAAAATTGCTGGGCATCGTGTCCATGAGTTTAGTTCCAGACCTTGGACTGGGAGGAGGAGCAAGTGCACACAAGCAGAATCTTGGGGCTCATTGGCTAGCCAACCTAGCTTACTTGACAATATGACCAGCATGAGTGAGAGAGCTCATCTCAGAAAACACATACATACACACGTACATACATGAATAAAAATTAAAAGGTAGGTAATGTCTGATGATAGTTAGAGTTGTCCTCTGGCTCTCCCACATATACACACACATATGGTACATGCCACATAATGGTGCCCTACACATACATATAGCAAAAAAAAAAAAAAAAAAATAGAAAGAAAGAAAGGCTAAACCATATGTATAAGGCAATGGAAGTATACATGAGAGAATCAAGATTAAACACCCATTGTATTGATTTCAGGGCTGTGCATCTTACCACTATGCTGTGTCATGTGCCGCCTTTGGGGGCCCACCTTCTTGGAGTCTCCTCCTTCAGACTCTATCTCTTTAAGTTTGCTATGGTTCTATCCTCAGATCCCTTCTCTCCATTCTTACTCTCACGTGTCCTCTAACCAATCCCACCCATCTCCAGGATGGCCACAGTCACCATGCAGGGGCCGTCAAATGTCTGTCAAAGCAGCTCTTCCTTCCTGTACTCCAGAACTGGAAATTCAATTCTTGCTTCAGTCTCCACTTGAGGGGGTCTCAAGAGCTGTCCCAGTGTGCATAAGCTATACAGGGATCTTTCCCAACAAGCCTGCTCTTCCTCCAGTACCATCTAAAGATATTCCTGATGGAACCCTGGCCTCTCATCTGGCCTCCCCGTCTTCCTCATCAGATGATCTGGGCAATTCTCACTGGTTCTCCTTCCCAAATGTTCAAATCCATCCTCTATCCATCTACCAATGATAGTTCATTGATTGTTCTAGAATTCTTACAACTAGAGCAGGGACTGGCTGGGAGACACCAGGGACAACAATAAATACCTTAGATCAGTGGTTCTCAACTTTCCTAATGCTGTGACCCTTTAGGACAGTGCCACATGTTGTGGTGATCTCAAACATATTTCTATTGCTACTTCATAACTGTAATTTTGCTACTCTTATGAATCCTGGTGTAAATACCTGATAAACAGGATAGCTGATATGTGACCCCGGTAAAAAGGTCATAACACACACGCACACAAACAAACACACACACACTCACACACACACACACACACACACACACACACACACACACGTGCGCAAAGAGATCACAACCCACACATTGAGAAGTTTGACTTAGATCATGTGAGAAATCCCTGTGACTAAGAATTATCCAGCACCAAATATTGAAGTGTTAGGAAATCCTGATCTGACCCAAGCTACCAGCATTTTCCATGTCCCGTGGCCTAAGCTGTGTCATTCCCCTACCATCCCAAACCCCTCTCTCTTGTGGGATCTTCAACACATTTTCTATCCCACAAACCCAGAGTGATCATTTGGAAACATTAATGCAGTCCTCTTCTTAGAATCCACTATGGCTTCCTGGTTCCCTTACAGATAAAACAGTTGTTGACATGGCCAGAACACCTAGCGAGTTTCTTTAGTTTGCTTCAAGCCACTCTTTTTTTTTATCCTGGTTTTCTTCTTTTGCCCATGAGGTAACTCTTAGCCCATACCCCTGTTCAAATGTCATTTTAACAGGGGCGTCTTCCCTGACCCTCCCAATACTTTTTCTCCCATACCCAGCTTTAGCTTTTTTCTACTGGCACTTACCTCGTTAGTAAATACTGCTGTTCTTATCTGTTAATTTGTTTACCTGTTTCCTGTCTCCTCCATCACAATAGAGATCTGTTTACTCTTATATGACTGCCAGTAACTGCCTAGCAGATAATAGACACTCCATAAGTGTTTAGAGAAATAATATTTTTCCTTAATTGATATGTATATTATATAAAATAAAAGAAGAAACAGCACTTTCTTTTTCTAGACTATTTTGCTAACCATTGACAACCATGTGGATTAATGACTGTGCTGGCCCACTAGACAGCTGGCCTTCCCAGCCTCTGAGGTCTGAGGTATGCTTGCATGGTTGAGACATTCAGGCTCTGTGTACCGGGTACACATGTCAGTCACAACAGGAGCCACGCACCTCTTCACACAAAACCCAGCAGTCACACAGAACTGGAAGTCACATGCTGCTTTGAACTAATTCTTTGTTTGCCTGTGTCTTTTACTATCACAGTCTGGAAGGGCAGATCCAACTGTCAAACCTTCAGCCTTTCTAAAGACAAGGGCAGTCTCTTTGGAAGCCAAAAGCACTTTATGGATGGAGCCATCTCCCGAGCCCTAAATTCTTTCACAAGTCTGTGCTGTGTTTGAACGTGAAATATCCCCCATAGGCTGGAACACTTGGTCCCAGCTGGTGGCCCTACTTCAGAAGGTTACAGGCCTGACCGACATGGAACCTCACAGAAATAAGTGAGTCACTGAGGGCAAGCTTTGGGATTTTATTGCCTAGCCCCACTCCCTGACCAAGGATACAGTGTGACTAATGGCCCAGCACTCTTGATACTGTGCTTTTCCTCCACGATTACTGAAACCCCTTCCTTTGGCTGAACTTCACTAAAGGCTCCAGGCAGTCCTGCAAAATTATTCGCTTAACCTAACACGTCCCAGAAAGGATATATAAGCGGAAAACTTTAAGCCAAATGAAGCCTGCCTGTGGTAAGTTGTTCATGACGGACATTTGATCAGAACAATGAGAAAAGTATCATGAATATACTCTGCCACTTTACATGAAAGTCCCTCCAAAGGGTTTCTGAGCTGGTACAGCCACTGTGGAGGTAGAAAGAGCAGCATCGGATGCTAATTCAATAAATACTAACTGACCGGGACAAAATTTACCTTCAGAGGCTGGACAATAGCAACATGTGCCCCATCTGGGGTAACGGGCATGGGTTTCATGAAGGAGGTGACATCGAGGTACAGTTGAGCAGGTAGCAAAAGTAATTATGGTGTGTCCAAAAGGGAGGGTGAGCATGAATAACAATAACAACAGGGAGTTCAAAAGGTGTGTCTTGGTTAAAGAGACCAGTCTGGCGGAAGGTTTGGCTTCAGCTCAAAAGGTGTGTCCCAAACTGTTCGACAAGATGACCAACCGGTCTGTTACCAGCACAAAGGAGCCTGAACTTGACCCTACTTGGGAAACATTAGATGAAGCCAATAATTTTCCAGGACTTCCTGGAGCCTTCAGTGAATTTCAATGTGGACAAATACAGTATACGCTGGGTTTGACAACCTATTGAATAGCGTATGTGTGAAGAGACAGAAAGAAAAATGCATGGTGCCTACCTGACGGTTTCTTCCAGGGAGACATTGTCCTCTTAATATTAAATAATTAAATAAACAAATACCCAAGGACCTGTGACTCCTTTGTTCACATACCCAGGTGCTTGGCAGTAAGTGTCCCTCCTGGGACACTTCATTTGAATGTAATCTCTGTAGGTTCCAGAGTGTGGCTGGCTTTGTAATCCCAGCAAAGGGCGAGTAGTAAAAAGAGCTCTATAAGTTGCTTTGGGGGAAACGGATGGATGACTAACTCCCTACTGAGGCAGGAGGATGTGTTTGGGGATTCTTTCTCATGTCTTCTATTAACATTCCATCTAATCCTCCAATATGAACATCAATACATGACAAAATGAAGCCTTTCTGTTTGACTTCATGCCATAATCATTCCTATGTCTCAGGGTCAGGGCTACAAGCCGCCTAGAACCGGTTGGTACCTGTAGCAGGGGGAGCCTAATGTGGTCTTCCTCCTGTCCAGATCACCCAAGGGAGGCTCCATCTACTCCTTCTCCATGCTCTTGTTTTGCATCCCAGTTGACCTTCCTGACTCCCAGTGCCTGTGGGATTATGAAACAGAGTTAGTCAATTTCCACTCTGGGGTCCTGGCTTTGCTCAGTCAAAACTACAGATGGAATTCGATGTGGAAGGTCAGATCAAATCCTTATTCCTGCCTTGTTACCCAGATGAACTGCCATCTCCCTGCGGGATCATCTATGTAAGTAAAACTATGTTGTCACATCTCCACATGGGAAAGAAATATGTGGTGAGTTCAATGCTTTTTCCTGCCTAGCCTTCTCTTCTTAAGTCTCACTATACCTCTCAGTAGATGTACAGTTGAATTACTCCAGTTATAACACCTTTCTCTATTTAATGTCCTAAGAGCTTCCTCTATTTAATGTCCTTTATCATTTCATATCTATTCTTGTTCCCCACTACCCAAACTTTACTTCCATACTGTAGAGTTGTTTGGGTGCTAGTTGCTTCTTACCCAGGCCCACCAAGCCCATGATGCAAACTGAGCAGACCTTTAGCACTGATGTATGTTTATGTTGGAGTCAGGTCATCTTATGTCTTTAAGCCAATGTTGTTAGGGCCTGTTTTTCTTAAGTATACTTTCAGAGGAGACCCCCAGGACCCTTTGGGTGTCCTTCAGTAAGTTACTTCTACCTCATTATGCCAGAGAAGCCCAAGGACAAAGGTTTTTAAGGACACATCTAACCCCTCTGCTTGGCCTAGAAACATCTGTGCCTTACTTCCAGAGGGCCACCTTGCTTGATGACTTGGCCCCAGGCGTACCCTGCAAGGTAGTTAATGTTCAGGCCCAGGTGCAGGAAGAGATTGTCACAAAACACCCCCAGCCATCTGAGCTGTCCTCAAGCTTGCTTCATGGGCTTGTCTTGGACTCTGTCAAAAAGGGAATGACCTGTCTGGCTGCCCTCTGCTTTCCCTCTATCCCTCAGAAACACACGGAAGGTTCTCTGAGGATCTGGGAGGTAACTGCAAAGTGTTCTCTTTGTGCCAGTCACCAGCACTCAGTCAATATCGGTGCATACCTTCAGACATTGCCCAGATAAGTTCCATTTGATCTGGTGACCTAAAGGTGAATTGTAGGTCAGACTTCATTATATGTTAGCTGAGCTCAAGTCAGTATCCAGCTTCCCCACTCAATTCTGGAATATCATGAAGCCCCTTCAGGGAGTCCACTGATTTTACTGTAGAGGTTTGTGTGAACCAACCAGGGTAAATAATTAGGCTGCTGTTTTAATTAAGATTGCAGTGCCTTCTAGCACAGTGATATTTAAGATTGTGAAGGGAGTGAGGCTAAGTACAGAAACAGTCTTCACTCGTGATAAAAGCAAGAAGAACAAAGAAGGTTGTGCCCGATAAGTGAAAATACCCTGTGACTTGGAAGGTTGCTGCCTGAAGTCTCCGGGGCACTCGGAGGAAATTTTCAATTTAGCACACGCTCTGTTTGCCAAGGTGGAGATCAGACTTCAGTACCAAAAATAAATCTGGAAGAAAAAAATGAAAGGCAGGTACTGTGCATTTCAGGTTGGCATAATTGCAAACTTTTCTTAATCATGTGAACTTTATGGGGATAATAATGATTAACACAGATTCAGTAATGGGCACAGTTTCAAATGTGTTTCACAGAGTTTCATAAAAATATAAGCTCATGAAGAAAGCCAGTTTAATTCAACATGAACTTTCCATTATTTTTAACACATTTTACCTACTTTAAATTGATGGAAGTGTTACATATTTTCTAAACCCAAGAGTTTTTCACACCTCCTTAATTCAAGCCAGCTTGATTTTTGCAATTCAAATAGATATATTTTATATGCCATTAACTAGAAACCAAATAAACTAATAGTAAAATTCCTTAAATGGATTACAATGCATACATTATTTCCTAAAGAATTTTATTTCATACATTCAAAATATGGTAACTTTTAACCCTAGCTAATCTAATCCTAATGATAAAAGTATTAATACTGTACAAAGAGTCTTCTCAAGTTATTTTACAAATGTGGAAGTTGAGGCTTTCAGATGTTCTGTTACTTGTCTTGGGTCACACAGCAAAGAAAAGGCCAGCATCTTACTGTAGCTTCTCTGGTCATGTGTAAGATCTTCGGGGAGCTTAAGATAAGCAAGTTGAGCCAGGCCTGGTGGAGCACAACTATAAACCTAGCACTCAGGCAGTAGAGGAGGATGATGAATTTGAGGTAGCCTGAGCTACATAGTAACTTTCAGGTTACCTTGAGCTATGCAGAGAAATCCTGTATCAAAAACCTTTAAAAAGTGTGTGCAGAATGGCTCACCTGGTAAAGATGCTGGCTGCCAAGTCTTACAACCTGAGTTTGGTCCCTGGGACCTACATCATGAAAGAAGAGAATAGACTCCCACAAGCTGACTTCTGACCTCCACAGTCCCCCCTTGGCAGGTATTCACATGGATGCACATTGCTGTTTTTTTTTTTTTTTCTTTTTGTTCTTTTAGTTGTCCTTTTTGGTGGTTGCTGCTGTTGGTGGCCATGCTAGGTACATTTTCTCTGTGTATGTAGCCAATAAATATTTTGCATTTTGCTTTCATTTAAACACAGTTCTCTATGACCTGCAATTTTATACATTTGTGGTCAAGTAGCATTTGATATTAATTAAGATGAAACCTAAGACATTCCAAGATAATGAAGACCCACTTGACGCATAAGAGTAAAATAAAATTAAGATCATGTATGCCTAACTACAGATAAGTATCTTTAGTTGTTGGCTGATTGTTAACCAGCTTTGATGGTTTGTCTTACAGCTTACATATCATTGTAGTATGTAAAATATGGAACAATCTAAGTATCTAACCACAGAGGAATGGGTAAAGAAAATAAAGTATCTGGACACAGTGGAGTATTTTCAGCTATACAGAAGAATAAAGTTGTGTCCTTTGTAGGAAAATAGAAGCAGCTAGAGATGATTATATAAAGTGAATTAAGCTGATTTTAATGAGACAAATATTGTATGCTTTCTCTCATATATATTTCTTATGTGGATATACATACAGTTATGTATTGGAAGTAGAAGAGAAACTGCCTAATGGAACAAAGAGGATAGGGGAGAAGTAAGAAAGCCACACTCAGCATACAATAAGTACATATATGAAACTCACATAGCTAAATTATAACATGCCTCAAGTTTAATTAAATTTCTCATGGTCCCAACATTTCACTGCCCAAGCTTCTCCTCTAAGAACCCAGGGTTCCCTTTAAATCTTTTCCTTCTCTCAAGATCCCTTCCAGTTGTGGGGTACCACTGTAGCTTGTGAACGTCTCTACCCACCCTGTTTTCCTCTTTCACTGCCTGAATTGTCACTCTTATTCTCCTTTGCCTTGAAGACTGGGAATGCCTAGTTAGAGGATGCCTTGGGCTTCATCTCTCAACATTGGTATTCTTCCTCCAGGGCTCATAAAGTTCTGAAGCCTGCTGTCATGTGCCTTAACCCTAAAGAAGCATTTTTCATCATAGTTTCAGAACCCTTGGAAATTCATGCTGCCAAGTGGCTTACTAAAGGCTCTGAGAAGACCTGGAGGGAAGAAGAGCCTATGTACAGGGTTCATAGGCTTCCCACTGTTTCTCGCGTTTTATTTGATCTTAAAGCCGACTTCTCCATTGAGCACCATCTTGACTCAATCATACCATGTTTGTTGCTTTTTCCCAGGTAATAATCCTTTCTGGTCAAATCAGATATTTTCTTCCAAACTGGTCCCTAACTTTTCAATGTGAACAACTCCTATGAAAAGCTTTAAGCCTTGGCTTTGGTGACCCCTGCCCATCTAAAGCTCCCCTCTAGTCACTCCTTTGTGCTTGCTCTGCTGTGGATTGTCAGATTTCATTGACTTTTGTTCCTGAGACCTCTTTCCCTACAAGACCATGGCCTGTGCTCTGTGACTCTGAAGTACGGATAACACCACCTAGCATGCAGTGGTGATAGGCAGTGTGCTGCACTGGATTCAAGTTCAATAATTGCAAATTGTAGGATTCAGTGCAAATTTATATAAAATTTATCAAGAGTTAGAAATCTGTAACTGAGAGATTTCCAAGAAGAGGTTGAATGAGTCCATCTTTTGTAATGATGAAATATTTGAAGGAAGTTCCTTTATAAGGAAAATTTATTTAATTTATCTTACAGATTCACATGTATAAGGTCTAGGGGCCTTATCTGATGATGATATTCTTACTGCAGAGACCCAAAGCAGCAGCAAGCATCACATGGCAAAGGGCATGCGGTGTGCCTTGAGTAGGATTGCTCTCTCTTCTTATAAAGCTGTAAGGGTCGAATCATGGGATATCCACCCTAATCATCTCATCTGATCCTAATTGCTTTCACAAGGACAGACTCCTGAATACCACAGACAAATTTTGCCATATAATCCTCCTTCATCATGGGGATTATGCTAACTTGTGAATTGTTCAGGGACACTCAAGTCACACCCGCACCATAACAGAGATATATGTGCTCCCAGTATATCTCCAGAGGTGTTCATTGTTTGTTTATTTCTCTTTCAAGTGTATCCCGTCCACCCACGCCTCAACCAGGGAAATAGGAGTTTCTCCAAAACCAAAGGAGAGAGATGTATTTCCCTGTCACAAGCTGAAGACACACTCGTGTGTACTAGGTACGTTACTCAGCACCATCCAGAGCCAGTCCTTGTCCAGAAACCTATCATATCCTCAAAAGGAATAGGAACTTCCTTGTTCTAGGTTAGCAGAACAAGGTCCACTGAGAAACTGCACATAGCTCTAAGAAATTAGTTTTCAAAGAGTTGCATAAAGAAAATTTTAACGGAAGCAGATCTGTGAGTGATTCTGCCACTTTCCAGCTGGGTGAGAAACTTCACCTCTTCACACCTCTTTTTGCTTGTCTGTAAGATCAGGATAAATGAGGCAGCATTTGAAAACACTTAACACCTTTCTTGGCACATAACAGGCCATCAATAAAAGCCATTGCCTGGGATTCTGCTTTCTCTTGAGTTTCACAGTTTATAGAAATTTAAAAAAAAAGAACCACTTAAATAAAATTAATAACTGACTCAAAAAATCTGTTACTAAATGCATTTTGAATAAATCTATTTTCCATTGGCATTCTGTGTGCTAAATTAAAATGCAAATGGGGGCTTCAACGGGGCCCTTCCAGTTCAGGAAAACAGTACTTTGAATTACACATTTGAGCCATACATTTTAATGCTGGCTGACCACAGGTATAGCCCAAACCTTAGCAGTTTGAAGGGCTGATGTCTTGAAGGAAAGGTTGGAAAAGACTCATATATCAGAGAACCTCACTGTCAAGGTTAGGACCTTTCAAATTCTTCTGTTATTCTTTAAGGGAGCAAAATATAGGAGGCAATTTAAACAGGCTGGCCTGGAAACAATGCCCATCTCCCACAGGGGACTGGATCAAGTCACACACAAAGAGGTCTGGGCCACCATGGGGTAAGGGCACCAACTCTGATGAACAGCATTCCCCCTAGCACTTGAGTTAATGAGGCCATTGGTTCTCTTATTTTCTTCCCAGAGATTATCATGATCAATTTGTATGATGATTATGAAAAAAATTAAAACAGGATTCCCAAAGATCAAGTTAATAAAGGTCACTGAGATTAGAGCTTCCTGGAGGAGAAGGGTACGCTTTCTCCAAAAAGTGAAGAAAACCCTTGAGAGATGGTGTAGTCCCACATTGTGATGGAGAGTTCCTCCCTCTCCCCTACTTTGTTATTTGTAGTGTCTTACATCTCAATTAAACCCTGGAGAACCTCTCTCCCTTAAGAGCAGATAATGAATTCAAGGCATATTCAAGGGGGAAATAAAAGAACAGGGGGTCACAGTGAAGTCAGAATGAAAGAGAGAAAATAGGAATTTGCACAATACATTTGGGACTGCAGAGCCACATGCTCCTCTGCACTCCCAGTGACAAGAGCCTACACTGAAAACCTTTCCTTTTCCCATACTTCCACCTAGCTGGGAGATAAATGTCTCCAGGGAGCCACCTCCTTCTGTAGGATGGACAGATCTTACCGGGATCCTATGGACTCCACTGCAGTACCTCCTTTGACTTCCCACTTCTTTCTCTTCCTTTCCTTCCCATACAAAAGGCAAGGAACTTTGCGGTACCACTCCCTGAAGAAAACATCTGACAATTGGGTGGGGGAAGAAAATCTGTAGCGTCAGTTTATACCCCATTCTTCCTCTTCATGGGCCATGGTGTACAGAAGCCCAGAGGTTGGTGGTTTAAGGAGACTGAAATCAAACAGCCAGGAACTCCCCTATACATATTTTACTTCATAATTCCACCATCAAAGAAGACCCAGGGCAACAGACTGCACAGTTTTCCTATTTACAGAGACCCCAGTTCATATCCCCAAAAAACCCATATAAAAAGAGGTGTGTTTGGTCTGGTCTATAACCCCAACACTCCTTTGGTGAGATGGGAGGCAGAAACAGGAGAATCTCTCAAAGATAATGGGCCAGCTAGGTGGGATTATATGGCTGCCAATAACAAAAAGACACACAGGCAAGGGGGCCTAAGGAAGTAAGGAGGGAAAGACACAAAAAGGAAGGAGGGAGGGAGGGAAGGGGAGAGAAGGGAGCAAGAGATAAGGAGAACTCAATGGCTTGCATCTGGCCTGCCCAGAAAGAATAAAATGCTCTATTCTCTTTGGTGGTCAACTATCTCACAAGAAGGAACATTTTAAGAGAATGAAAAGTCCAATTATATTGACTTTCTTACATTTATTTCATCTATAATTTATCCTTTATGCCTTTCTAGTGACTTAAGTAAACTCTTCAAAAATATAATACTGTCATGGAATGCATGATAGCAACCAGAATACATCTGGAAGCATCTACTGAGCATGGGCATCAGGCCAAGGACTGTGTCATAGCACAGAGAGGCCAGTACGAACTGCCTAGTTGGACTTGAGTGCTGCCTAGGTGCCTTGTTGAAGGGACCACTTAGCACCATCATGTCCTGTGCCATCAAGTATGGCAAACTGCTGCTAATGACTGCGTCTCACAAGAAAGGTTAATCTGCCACAATCCACTTATTCTTGCATCCCACTGAGGGATGCAGGGAAGTGAGAACGGAACAGAAGATCATTTTGGTGAAAGAACATATAAATGACCAGGATATCGGTATCTTTAAGATAAAACACAGACAATTTGGTGGTCATTGCTCCCTCTTTTAACATGTCTCTACCCACTTAACTTATGGGTGACCTCTTTCTAAACATGATGATTCTTTTCTCCACCATGCCCACTTCTGCCTCCTCCATTTTGATAGATTCACAAGAACTGGATGTCACTTGACAGTGGGCATATAGTGTAGAGTGACACTTTTCTATAGCTTTGTGGCTGAGGAAGCAGGATGAGCTGTAGTTATGTAAACCTACCTGGTGTGCGTCAGTTAAGATGTGTGACAGCAGATGAGGTGCAGTCAAGGGGTGTGACAAACAGATCCCAAAGAGTGTCAGCACCTCTGACAGCATCATCCTAGTTTCTACTAAAAAAAAAAAAGCGGGGATCTGAGAGGAGGGAAGGAGAGGAAAATGTGATTGGAATATATTGCATGAGAAACTATTTTCAATTAAGAATAAGTTAAATAAATAAAAGGAATATACTTTAAAATAATAAAGCATACACTGTAAACCAAGTTAAGTGGTGCACACTCAACATCTCACCATTCACAGGCAGAGGGAGGAAGATTACAAATGTGAGGCCAAACTGGCTGACCTAGCTTTGCTTTCTGTTCATGTGATAAACACCAAAGCCAGAATATCCTTCGAGAAGGAAGGGTTGATTTCAGTTTATAGTCTATCATAAAAGGGAAGTCAGGGCAGAGACTCATGGCAGGAACTGAGACAGGGGCCATGGAGGGACTTACTGACCTGCTGTCCAAACTCCTAATAGGCTACTTTTATTTTACCTCCCAGGTCCAGCTGCCCAGGTAGCCTTTCCCACAATCTGCTGGTTTTTCCTATATTAGTCATTAACCAGGAAAATTTCCCCACAGGCTTGTCCAAAAGCCAATCTAATGGAGACATTTTGTCAGTTGAGATTTCCTCTACCCAGATGGCTTTAGTTTGTGTCAAGTGGCAAATTTATTGAAAAAAAAAAAACTAATCAGTGAACCAAGATACATACAGGGATACTCTTGTCTCTCTATACATGTATACATACACACACATAATCTATACATTTACATTAGTAACACAGTTTATTATGCACTGTGTGTTATGCATAGCTGTGTGTGATACGCTATTGTTAGACTGGTAGTACAGTATGCTGATTCAGACTAGCATCCCCACATAGGCAAAGTGATGGCCACACCCTGATTTTACTACAGGGCTGCCAAGCCAGAGGAATTTTCCTACTCCATCATAAAGTCACATAGATGGACATTGACACCAATTGAATATGTGTGGTTCATCACTGACATAATGTCATTACATAGCTCATGACTGCCTACTTCCCACTGTTGTGGGTGTCAGCACTCAGGAGCCTTGGGAAGTGTGGAGTGATTGACACACCGAGAATGGAAGGCTTCCTTTCTCTCCCTTCTCATGCCCACTATGCATGACACATAAAGATGGCACCATGTTCAACCTTTGCAACTGTGTGAGCAGGGGTCCTGAGTCTGTTTTACCAGTTAAGAGAAGTGAGGTACAGAAAAGTGACCCCTCCCCCAAGACCTCAAGTGCTCTCCAGTGACACAGAATTAGCAGGCTCAAGAAGAAGTAGAATGCAGGATGGAGCAGGAGCATTGATACCCAGTACCCATCCCCAGTGTCTGGCAAGTTCCTGGTGCATGGTAGACTCTGAAGAAATATTTATGGAGCTGAATTCCAAAAAGAAGGCTGGAGAAAACTATTTCTGGGAAGGTCCCAGGGGACCCCCCCCCCAGAGTGTAACACATAAATCTGTGTCCTCTTTGGTGGGGGGACTTGGTCTCTCCTGGTTAATATGGCACTCTTCTTCAAGGCACCCTGCTCACTCCTCTCCTGGACTCTCTCACCTGCCCTCTGGAGCATGGAGCCATTGGTATCCAAGTCCCACAACATGGGACTGTCTCCAGAGTGTCTACTCTTATGTGCCCTTCTTCAGGGTCACTGCCAAACCTGCAACATGAGGGAGCCCTTGAAGGGAGCTTCCCATTCATTGTCACGGTGAGCTTTCATTTCTTTGCCAATAAGGTGATCTGCTTCACAACACATGTCAGTGCATTTGACATCTGCCATAAAACCAGGTCAGGCAGTTCTGTCTTCTGTTAAACCAGGGCATTCAATAGAGACTTCCTCTGTTGTTTGAGCTCCAGCAGAAATAATTATTGACATGTCTGTACATATAGCCAACCCTCTTAATGGGAGCCATAAATTAACCAGCCCTGGTCACCAGGACAAGGTGATACTTAGAGGACCAGGAGGAGACGCTGTGGTATTAGACCTGAAGAGGTACTGATTTCAGATATAAAACTGTCTTTAACTTCTTCCCAAAACTAGTGGCTGTGGTGAGCCATAGCTGTTCTCATAACTGTACTAAGGTGAGTCTTAGAATCACAACATGGGAGAAAACTGAGAGCCATCTCTGTAAGTCAGTAGCCCTTCCCTAGACTTGCAGTGGGATTGGCCCTCTTCAAAGACTGTGCATCAGGGCGAATTCTGGACACTAATTCCCTCAGCATAAGCCACAAATATGAGAGAAAAGCACAGACCATGTCTCATTATTGACACCATGAAAAGCACCCATGGGAGGACAGACCTCAACTCCCTAAGGACTTGCCAATTGGGAAATTTATCACAAGATGATTAAACTCATCATCATGTTCAAAGGTGTATGGCCCCCTTGAGTCTCTGTGGATCAAATATAGGTTACAAAGCACATTTGGCAAAACTTATAGATGGTCTGTCCATTGAGGAGAGGACATGGACATTGTACTTTTTCCTGCTGGTTAGAAGGAAGATGTGCGGTGACTTTCTCGTGGTCAGTGGAGTAAGTGATAAGAACTCCCCTTTTGCTGCTGTTAATTGAAAATATTTTTCATACATATAATCTGATCATGGTTTCCCCTCTCCTATCTCCTCCTAGGTACTCCCCATCTCCCCACCCATCTAACTCCTTCTCTCATTAAAAAACAAAGAGGTGCCAAGCTGTGGTGGCTCACATCTTTAATCCCAGCACTTGGAAAGAGGAGGCAAGCAGATCTCTGAGTTCGAGGACAGCCTGATCTACAGAGTGAGATCCAGGACAGCCAAGGCTACACAGAGAAACCCTGTGAAACCCTCGGAAAACAAACAAAAGACACAGACAAAATAAATAATAATCCAGAATAAAAATAAAAGGAAAATCATAAGTCACACACACACACACACACAGAGAGAGAGACAGGTTGGAGGAGGGAGAGACCAAAACCTATAAAAATCAAAACTAGAAACCATAATATACAAACAAAAGACCAGTAAGATTTTTTTAAATGCCCAAACAAAGCAAAATGAGACAGAAATCTACAAAAATATCATTGAGTTTGTTTGGCATTGGTCATCCACTGTTGGGAAAGAGACCTGCCCCATATGTAGTTTATATACCCAGTGAGACTCCATTGGAAAAAACTATTTTTTCCTAAGCAAACATTTGTGAAGTGGACATAATTTCTTGGTTAGGGTCGAAAGCTCATTTCCACTTCCTCATCTCAGCTCCGGGATCCTGTCTGGCTTGAACCTGAGCAGGTCCCTTGCATGTTGCCACACTTTCTTGTGAGTTCATATGTGCGTCAGTCCTGTGTGTCTGGAAGACATTTCCTTGGAGTCACCCATCCCCTCTGGCTCTTAGAGTCTTTCAACCTCCTCTTCCGCATAGTTCCTTGAGCCCTGAGGAAAGGAGTTTGATGAAGACATCCCATTTAGGACTGTGTGTTCTAAAGTTTCTCACTCTCTCATACTGTCCAGTTGTGGTCTCTGTGTTAGTTTCTATCCACTATATGAGGAAGCTTCTCTGATGATGGCTGAAGATGTTTGCAAGTATTTCCACAGTTAAAATGGACCTAGGGCTGGGATTGTAGACCCATGGCATAGAACTTATCTAGGAAGCCTTAGTACCTGGTTTCAATCTCCAGACACACACACACACACACACACACACACACACACACACACACACACA
>CAJQZJ010019163.1:2209786-2255066 GCA_907164525.1 Lophiomys imhausi | reverse complement strand
CACACACACACACACACACACACACACACACACACACACACACACACTGTCCCCATCTCCACAGTGTACCTGTGAAGATCAGAGGAGATCTTTCTGGAATTGGTTCTCTACTTCCACTGTGGCATTTGGGGATGGAACACCTATTGGTGAGTTTTTCCAGAAAGCATTGTTACACACTGAGCCATTTCAATGCCCTGTCTTGAACAAAAAATATTGGCTAAAACAAGTATTTCACTCCAGCACAAAGGAAACGAGTCAGAATAGTGGTTGGGGATACCTTCTAGGTTTGAAAGCAACTCGACTTTACAATGGCTCACTTAGCTATTTGGCAGAAGGGAGGTTATAAATGCAAAGGAAATACAATTGAATTTTCTTGGAGTGACCAGAGTAGACCAATAATATTCAAAGATTGTTGTTACTCTTTCTAAACAGAACCTTTAAGAACAGAGATGTGTACAGGCAAGGGGTAACCTCCAAATACAGAATGCTGCATGCTATACAATAATATCTCTACTATAACATTTTTCTAGGTTCCCCCTGCTTTTTTAATCAAATAATTGAATAGAAGTCAGATGTTTTTGTTTGCAAATGTATAACCTGCCTTTTCTGTGTGTCTTGTTCAAACTGGAATAAATTGTTTCAAGAAATACAAGTGCTCAAGTTTTTGCTTCATGATGCGGAAATCATCTATCATTTGGACTTTGAACTGGAAAATTCCAAAGAAGAACTTAGTTCTTACAGTTGCCCTGCTTCCTTGGGAGCCACTGTTGAAAGAGGAGCTTAAACAGTATCTAGATGAGAGATTAACTCCACTAGAGGCAGAGAAAATCACCTATTTCCTTCTGTCCAACCCACTCAACTCAAACCACCCAAAACTATCAGTGGATTTGAAATGAGAGGAAGTAGCTAATTTCATGACCAATACCACCACTGATAGTTAAGGATGTTGAGATAAGGGTAATTTGACTCATGTTTCTAACTATGAGCAGATCAGGGACCAGGAATGGTTTCTGACTCGGAATACTCAATCTTGGATGTTCCACATCACCAGTTTTCAAGCCAAGAGTGGAGCCTTTTATCTCAAGCAGGCATCCTTCTCATGAGAAGTTGGAATCGCACTTCCTTTGTAGAGTCTGAGCTAGCCAGATGTGTCAGTGCTGTGCGAGTTTTCCCACCCTCCTAAGAGATAAAGACCCATGTAATATGGAACTCAGAATAAGGACTCTGGTCTATTCAGCCATTTTCTGGGGATGTGGGGTAGTGCTCCCTGTTCATGACTACAAAATAGAGGCTACCAGAGGGCAATCTGGGAAATGGAAAAGTTCGTTAACTGGAGCTCATGTGGACTTTCACATAGGATCTCGACAGAGTGGATGCTGGGATTCCAGGGAGGTTGTTCATTCCACTTCCATAACTTTTAGATGATTGGCAGGCTGTAGAAAAGAAAGTCTTCCCCACATTCAGGCTATCTTCCCCACATCCGGGCTTTCTTCTCTACATCCAGGCTGTCCTCCCCACATCCAGGCTGTCCTCCCCACATCCAGGCTGTCCTTCTCACATCCAGCTGTCCTCCCCACATCTATGCTTTGCCTTGCTGCGTACTTTAAAGGCAGAGTGTACGTATTGCATTCAATGTTCTTGACACATAGAGGATGTACTGAGGAGGAATTAGCCCACTCCCTTAGCAGATTCTAACCTGTGTTTGGGGAAATAGAGATTCTTTTGCTCTAATTGAATATAAGGCCACATTGTGTTTCTCTTAAAAAAAAAAAAAAAGACTTACCTCTATTACAATAGCTATGTTCTGATCCTAGGGATTGCTCTGGTATTTGCTGCCCACATGCAAAGAACAAAGCAATCTTCACTCACAAATTTCAGTGGTATTATTTTTCCATGATTGTCTATGAAAACCTTGGCATGCCTCTTGGGCATATTCAATTTTTTCTACCCTCATTTGTCTTCATAATATTCGGCACAAAAGGCCAGCGACACATGTTGAGGTTTTACACTAACAACTCCTTTCCCCTTGACTTGCTGATACTTAAACACTTAAGACCACACACTTCCTCAGGATTGTCTTCATTTTCTTAAGCCTCAATTCTGTGCCTGTAGGTGGGGAATGACTGGATACTATTACGCCGATAACTGGTGATAATATTTCGGCACCCATTGTTAAGCTTCTTAAGTTTCTTCTTCACCTCAGGAGTGTTTAGCATCTCGTTTTCTGAAAACCTTACCAATGTGCTGTAGGGAAAGTCAGATCCGATACTGTGTTGGGGGAGATTATCTAGGACTAAGCTGCTGAGGAAATGTGTCGGCCTTGCTCAGCCAGCCTTTTCATAAATGCACCTTTATAAACCTCTCAGGGGTAAACTGGGTCACTTGATATTGTTTCAGAACATCTGGAAAAGAGTAACTGGGTTGGGGAGAGCTGGGAAATCTCTTTGTACAGAGACGTGGCACATAGAAGGAAAGCATAGCTATGACCCAAAATAACTCTAAATCATCTTCTTGTTTACACATGCCCACATTACCAATTATCTGCTTTGGCTCCTAATGTGAGGTGTCTGGTAAGGTCATTGAGTTCAGAGAAGCAGTTGTATTAGACTCGTGAGGGCTTTCTATCCCCCTCCCCCCCCTTTTTTAAACAGTGTTGGGCAATTGGGAAACTAAGTATAGAGTGAATGTCTCACGAAGGATAACCCTGAAAGACCAGATAGCAGCAGAGAAACAGATAGGACAATGGTGGCTACCAGAGGTTAAAGAGGGCACCAGGAGGTACTGCTTAAGGGTAGGAAACTTCAGCTATCATTATGTTTTGGAGACCTGAAGCCCACTATGGCAAATGTAGTTAGTAACAATATATCTGTCTAGGGATACAGTCCCATGGTAGAGCACTTGCCTAGCATGTGCAAGGCCCTAGTAATTTCATCCCCACACATCAAAACCAAAAATATTCAATGATTATACTGCATTAGGTACTAAAAACATTGCTAAAAGATCAGATCTTCTTTTAATCAAAAATACATATTTATTATTATCCTGTGCATACGATATGTACATGTGGACATGTGGGTACAATTGCATGTATGTGAAGTTCAGAAGATATATCATGCTTTGTGGAGTGAGTTCTTTCCATCTGAATTTATGACAGTTCCAGGAATCAAACTCAGACCTTCAGATTTGTGTGGTGAGTGTTTTACCCACTGAGCTAGCTATCTCACTGAACCAATATTGTAAATCCTTAATGTTCTCTTCCCTTGGAGAAGATGAGCCACAGAGAAGATGAGGTAATGAAATAATATGATAGAAAAACTCTACGTTGTGTAATACATCTACCAAATAGGCTGGGAGTGAACTAAAGGGGCTGTGATACTGAGCTCTTGAAAGAACCCCCACTGAACAGAACCAGGAAGCACCCACACAATGTGTGTCATGGTGTCTCTTAGTAGCTACTTCCAGGTCAACTGGCCAACACTACATTTCAAAGGCACCTAGAAAGTTCATTGCCATCCCTGAGCCTCTTCACATACTGGCTATGAGCCCTGTGATATGCTGAGAATAAGACTTTTTAGATAAGAAAAGTCCTTCCTGAAGGAGCTTGGGGGGGGGGGAGGACTTCCAAAGTGCTACAGTAATGTGTTTAGTTCGTCTCTATTTCCTTAAAATATTAATGGAGAACCCCACTGAAATCTTTGCCTCTCAATGAAACAGCATGCTAGCAAGATGAGATAGCTGGTTCTTGGTTCCAACTATGCCATGCTTTCTTCTTGATTACTGTAGGTGTTCCTTCAAACTAAGACAACATGCTTCCGTATTGTGATGAGACAGCTTGGCTATCTAACTTCCTTTCATGATGTGCTTCTTATAAAGCTGAAATGAAGCCGTTTCTTCTGCCTAGGGTTGAGTAAACATGCCCTCCTCTGAAGGACTCTACTGAGTGTTCACAGTGCACATGTCGGTCAGTACCTGCGGGCCCTGGCATCTCCACTTCCATCCTAAAATGTATCATCTGCTTCAGAGAGGTGGTAGTGGTTTATGATCCAAGTATCACTCCAGTGTGACTGGATACATCTCACTTGATAAGCAAGGCTGTTGTGCCACAGAGAATGAATAGTCTCTGAGGACCTTTGGTCCTCCTCAGGGGTGGAAAAGGCACAAGTTTGGGCAAAGTTCTGCAACTCCGGTAAAAGACTTCATGGCTCACAGTGTTCTTTCTGCATACACAGGTCAGGAAATGTAAAACGGAAGTCTTTGAAATAGAGCACTCCTCCAGTAATTCATTGCTTCATTTTCTTCTGGTTAGCCATTGCTGTTTTCTGTTTTGTTTTGTTTTGGTGTTTTCTTGTTTGTTTGTTTTTTGATAACTTGACACAAGGTAGAGTCTCCTGGGAAGAGGAACCTTAATTGAGAAAACCCCGCCTGTAGGCAAGTTTGTAGGGATTGGTGATTGACATGGAAGGGGCCAGCCCACTGTACGCAGTGCTATCCATAAATACCGTTTGTCCTGCATAGTGTGAGCAGGCAGGCTGAGTAAGCCATGAGAAGCAAGCCAGTAGTAAGTGCCCATCCACAGTCTCTGCTCCAGTTCTTACTTCTCGGTTTCCACCTTAAGTATCTGCCCTGACTTCCCTTTGTGTTGGACTGTAACCTATAAGGGAAATAAACCCTTTCCTCCCTAAGTTGCTTTTGGTCATGGTGTTTATCACAGCACCAGAAAAGAAACTAAGATGCATTTTCTCAGTCTGTGAATAGTCCTTGAGTATCAGCTGAGAGTCCACACCAGGAACTGACATAAGATGTTACAGAGTGGTGGCACACGCTTGTGACAGAGGCAAACAATCAATGATGCGTGAAGTGTATTAGTAGAACTGGGAGGAGTCTCTCAAGTGGGAAAACACTGTGAAGAGAGCTGAGGCTGATATTTGGGGGGCATTCAAGGATGACTCCCTGTGGGAAGTGACATTTAAGCGGAAGCCTTGAGGACAACAAAGTAGAAAGACGAAAGAGTTTTTTTCCCCTCCCCAGTTAAAGATCGAGGTTCAAAGGCCCTGAGGTAGGAGGGTCACGCTTGGCCCATGGGAGGAATGAGATGTACTCAGATAGAGGGATATCTGCTAACTTGGACCTGGTGACACATTTGTGGACACTCAGCCTCTGGGTGATAGCTGTATCACACAGTTGCAGGAAGCTTGGATGTTGACTTACGGGTATAAAATGAAAGGGTTGATCACTGCTGAGAGGTTTCCTGTCATTCATTGAGTGGCAGCCATTCAGTACTTGCACCATATAGACAATATAGACAATATAGACAATATAGACAATATAGACAATATAGACAATATAGACAATATAGCCATTCAGTACTTGCACCATATAGACAAGTGGGATTTATGGTCTGCCATCTTCCTGCTGTCATTTCAAGGTCGGGGATTTACTTTTGTGTGTGCATGTTCTGCTGGATATGCTATGTCAACTTGGCACACAAACTAGAGTTATCTGAAAGGAAGGAAGCTTAATTGAAAAATAAATTCCTCCATAAGTTCTGGTTATAAGGTGTTTTCTTAATTAGTGATTGATGTGGAAAGATCCTGACCACTATGGATGGTTCCATCCCTGTACTGGTGGTCCTAGGTTCTATAAGAAAGCAGCCTGAGCATGGGGAACAAGCCAGTAAGCAGCACCCCTCCATGGCCTCTGCATCAGCTCCTGCCTCTAGGTTCCTGCCCTGCTTGAGTTCCTGCCCTGATTTGCTTCAGTGATGATTACACAATATGGAAGTGTAAACCAAATAAATACTTTCTTCCCTAATTTGTTTTTGGTCCTCATGTTTCATGGCAGCAATAGAAACCCTAACTAAGACGTGTACAAAGTGAGTGGTGTGTATGTGAGGATGAGAAGAAACAGAGAGAACACAGAACACAGGTGTTTGCAAGATTAGCCAGCCCTGGAGCCTCTATGGACTCTCTAGACTCCATCTCCAAAGTCCCCACAGGAGTGCTGGTAGTAAAGACACTCATACTATGAACGTGGTGATTCAAACTTAGGTCCAAACACATAAGCTGCAAGTGCTTTGATCCACCGAGCCATCTCTCTAACCCAAGGTAGACATTTTTACCCCATTTTACCATAAAGAAACAGTGGTTTAGAGGGGGTAAGGACAACCCCCAAACAGCTGCCTGTGAGGCCATGTCTGAACCAAGCCAGCCTCAAGCCCAGGCTCTTTTCTCTGTGCCATACCATCTGCCCCCTCGCAGACCAAATTATGAACTGCTAAGCATTTGTGACGTTGATGTGACATTTTACTCTTCCTAGGTCCTTCCATTTTAGGAGCCTTTTCAATGTATTGATTGACAATATTAAAGTGGTAACAGGCACATTTAAACTCTTATAGAATTAAATATAGCTTAATATGCTCACTTTGCCTGTTAGAAAGGAATCCCTGTAGGGAATGTCTAAGTTAATGCTGTATAGCCACTGATCACCTGAGATCTGAAATTATATTGACCGGGGTTCAAATCTCAGCTTGTCCAGTTACTGACTGGGTGACAAAAAGTGCAGTATTGGTCATGAATGTGAAGACTCAGTTTTGTCCCCTGTAAAATGGGCTTATTAGTGTTGATTTTCATGGATCACTGGGACAAATAGCAATACAAAGCAAGTTCCAAGTTCCTGGGAGAAGATGAGCACACATCAGCCTTGACTATCATTATCCCCACAACAGCCTGTTACCATGGTGATTGCCAATATTATTGTTTCTATAGTTAGGTAATTATGTGAGCAGGTGAGTGAGACACTGAACATACATCCCTTTCACCTAGAGTATGATTCTGAATATGTTGAAAGTACCTTACTCATTTCCTCACTTCTTCGAGTTATCAAAAGGACTGTGGATAGATCCTGAGCAGGGAGCTGAACCAGCTCTAGCCAGCAATGCTCTCCAGCACTTCAATTTGACACAAAAGAATTCCAAAAAGACTTAACTACAAAAGGAGGTACTTCATGGAGAAAATTGGATGTGGATATTTAAAATGTACTCACCTTCCCCCTTAGATAATTCAGATAAATCACGATACCAGAGAAAGCTTGCTTCTTTTCTCCTCAGAGGGTTTCAGGCTTAAAATAATGGTCAAGGTCTAAAACTGATCATTTTCAACGTGAATAAAATGTTCACATACACTTATTTTGTTAATATAATACAGATTATTATATATGTGATTTAACCCCCCCCATAAAAAAGGGTGAATAAAATATATAGATTAAGGATTGGGAAGATAGTTCAGTAAATAAAATGGTTGCCATACAAGCAGGAAGATCTGAGTTCACATCCCCGACACCCAAATTAAAGCCAGGTACTGTGGCATTCTTCTGTAATCCCAGGCTTGGGCTGAAGCAGAGGTGAGTGAGGAGAAGCAGCTCTCTGGAGGTCACAGGCCATCCACCCTGTCCAAAATGGTGAGCTTAGGTTTCAGTGAGAGGCTCAAAAATAAGGTAAAGAAAGAACCATAGAGGAAGATCCCTGAACATCAATGTCTGGCCTTCGCATACATATGCATGGGCAAGTACACCTGCCTCTCAACACACACACACACACACACACACACACACACACACACACACACACATACACAATTGATGGTGAGTATTGAGGAAAGTTTTCCTTTGAAGCTTCTCAAGATCTAACCTCGTGCCAGCCACAGCCACACTCAAGGCTATTTGTCTGCGAATTGACACATAGATCCACGATAATCATTTATTAAATGAAATGAAGAGTTCTCTGCCCGGGGCTTGGCACATAGTCAGCTACTGGTCAAAGTTAGCTGTTTCAATAATACAACAACCCTTCTGGATTATAAGAGGTTTTTCTTTTTTAATCATCTGTATAGACTTCTGTGTTTCATAGATGGTAGTCCCATGAGATCATGGACTTTTACAATATTTCAGCACTACTAAGAATTCCACAAAAAGGCAGGATGAAGCTCATGTAATCTAACATAGCAAAAGTGTCCCTGGAAGTTTAAGCTACGCCTGGCCTTTCGTCATATCAGTATCTAACTGGCACTCCACTCTGCTTGCCTATCCCCATTAGAGTGGCTTTTTCATTTCCTACTGAGCTAGCAGCAGCAGTACAACCACTCAGCATGTACTGTGTGCTCAATAAAATGAGCACGGAGACTCTGAATTGCATGGAAATTAATCAGTTCACACAATGTCAAGAGATAAACAGGAAGGACTGCTATAATATCCATCCCAGGATTATATGTGGGACCTGAGATAAATGGAAAGGCTCTCACTGTGACTGTTAGAGATAAGAATTTATTACACAATGACATGACACCCAAAGACACAAGGTAGCACTTTTGCAGGTAGTCAGACTTGTTGGAGTTGGCCCTGTCCTGGGGCAGTGGTCCCACTGGACAGAGAGAACTTGCTATACGAGTCAGATAGACAGCACTCGGGTAAACATGGTACAGCAGTTCAAGGAGTAATCCAGGCTGTGAAGTTGAGACTAACACAACTCGGTGACCACTTTCAGGCATAAGGTACATTTCCACCATGTACAGTTACCAATTCTGCTGCAGGTCACTCACCTGGGTGCAATCTGACAAACCTCTGACCCCAAAGGGAAATGCAAAGAGTGATAAAAAACATTCTAGTGGCCACCTACACATATATAGATGATAGGCAACTTGGTCCTCATACAGATCCCTTAACAAGTGGGGTGAGGAGGTCTCTGTCATGAACTCTGTTGCCTGTTAGTGGAACACCTAACCCTAGCTGTGCTGCCATGCTGGGCCCTAGAGCAAGAGGGAGATTTTAGCCCTCATGTGACTGATGAACTGAGGGGAGTCAATATATAGGGGACTCTCCTCATCTAAGGAAAAAGAAAGGAGGGAGAGGGGGAAGAAGGTGGGAGGGTAGGACTGGGAGAGGAGGAGGGAGGGGGCTGCAATGGAGATGTAACTTGAATAAATTTTTTTTTTGTTTGTTTTTTGAATCAGGGTTTCTCTGTGTGTCCCTGGCTGTCCTGGACTCGCTTTGTAGACCAGGCTGGCCTCGAACTCACAGAGATCCGCCTGCCTCTGCCTCCCAAATGCTGGGATTAAAGGCGTGAGCCACCATTTTTTAAAAAACCTAAAAAATGTTCTAGTCTCCATGAAGAGACTTCCATAGACTATCACTGACCTGACTCATGCACTTAAATAAACAATCTTCCAGAAGCCCTATTTTTGCCTAGTATAACTGCTTTTAAACATAACCCCTCAACTCTGGCATGAAGGAAGTTGATTGGGCAAAAAGCACAGAGGAAATAGTAAATGACTCACATTATCTGAGGCTCAAATTCAGCATCCTTAAACAAAATTACTGTAAGAGCCCAATTCACCCCAGCATGTGTTCACTAACAAGATGTATAGAACATAAAGTTGATGTCATTGTGAAAAGGTGCTTATTTCCTGAGAGCCTGAGCCCTACCTGTCAAAGAACTTATAATCTAGTCCACATTACATGTTGTAATACAGTGAATCAAAAACACATGAACAAATGATAGATTGACTGATAGACAAATGATACATACATACATATGCATACACATATACATACACATAAACATACATACACAGTTTCTCTGTGATCCAACGTGGCTAGAAGACAGCTGAGTATAGATCATGTTAAGCAATTTAATACCCAATTTGGGGGGTTGATTTTGAATAGCGTCAGACCATCTCACCCAAATTATCTTATTTGCATCTTTAGAAGAGAAGAATAAAAAATTTATAAACAGAATCCTTTCATGTGAAACTCTATCCATATGGAATCACACCCTGTGACATGGGTTAGAATGGTGTTCCAATCTCATACCATCCTCCTACTTCCTGCACAGGGCCTGTATTAGGTAGGTTCCCAAGATCAAAAGCTGCACTGATACAAGACTTCCATCTATAACTCAGGGAAAGGATGTAGGTTCATGAGAAGTTACAGCTTTCCTCCCTCTCAAAAACCAGGCAAATATTTGATATTTTGCCAGCACGGCTTAAAGTGGGTTAGACCTACATTTGACTTTGCTGTAAGTACAAAGGGGAAAAAGAACCTGACATTTATAACCAAAAGTTTCTTTCTTACTACAGAGTTAGAGGCAAAGAACAACTTTTTTCTGACTCTCAGACATACTACAGCTTGAATGTTACAGGAACGTAAAATATAGTTATTGTCGCTGGGACTCAGAATTTCTCTATTCCACTTGAACACTGATTTGGAGTTCATAAAAATAGCAACAGCAACATCGCCAAAGACATCCCATAACCTTAACTCAAAGTAAATATGAACATAGAACAGAACTGTAACCTTTTCAAAGTTCCCTGCATGCAAATACCATAAAGAAGTCACTGACTACTGAATTCTCCCACACTTCTTCAATATCTGAACCACCCTCCAGAGAACAGCATTGCAGGCTTGATTTGATCTTTTACAGATCCTTGAGTCCCCTCATTGAGTGATGGCTCTTGAATGTATAGCCATCATTTCTAGGTAGCCAATTTCTTAAGAATACCATAAAGTTATAATGACAAAATTCACAAAAGAAGCTTCTTATGAAACTTATGGATCTGTTTATCTATTAAGACTCATCATCAGTATGCTTAAGCCATTATCCAAAGCCATCATTGAAGGGATATATATTAGACTGGGGTTGGCATTCAGTAGGGAAGCATTTGCCTGGCATGCTTGAGGTCCAAGGTTCAATCATTGGTATGACAAAAATTAAAAATGAAATGTAGTTTCAAATGTAGTTGTGAAACAATGTGCTAAGACCATATCCCCATCCTTCTCCCCTAGAGACATTTATTTGCATGATGAGTTTATGCAACCCTTCTGGAGTTTTGAACTGAAAACTTCTGAACAAGTATGTGGGACCAGAGAGCTAGAAGGGGATGTCCTATATTTACTGTCATGCTCTATAATGAGAGAAACCTCAGGATGAGGTTTTGGGATTGGGAGGTATTAGGATGAACATCACTGTAAAGCTAGGATATAGATTGTTCAGTGTTTCAGCTGGAATGCTGAAAGGTACAAAGAGACCTGCCTGACATCTTCCACCACACAACAGCAACTCCGCCTCACCCATAAAAACAAACATGGACAATGAACAAGCCCAGGGCAAGCCAGCAGGATGATGTGGGAGACAGAAACATAAGCAGGATGAGCAAGCAGAAGGTGGGTCTGTGGAATGAAAAGTTTTACATAGGGGTACTTAGTGTGAGTATGGGAATGTTTCCCATTGCACAACATCTGCTGAATCTAAATTTAAAGTTTGAGCTTTGCTCTGGAGAACTGCTTGGAAGTTAAAAATATTCTCTAAGAGATCGGGGCTATAGCTCAGTCGGTGGAGTGTTTCTCTAGCATATACAAAGCCATGGGTCAGATCCTCAGCACCACATAAAACAAGGCACTGTGATGGAGGCCTATAATCCCAGCACCCCAGGGGTGGAGGCAAAAAGATCAAAGTCATCTATGGTTACAATAGTGACTTTGAGGCCAGCCTATAATACAAGAGACTCTATCTTCAAACTAAATGAAAAAAAAATTGATTGATTCTAAGTAGCTCAGTGGGGCAGCTTTGCTGAGACTCCTTTCTCTAGAACTGACTGGTCACCAGCCACATGTCAACACATGAAGGGTATTCTAATACACCTTCTGGTGGTACCTAACTCACACAGGACGTTTCTTAAGCACTAGTGAAGTTTAACTCCTTATCTTTGGTCTATTTAAAAATAGTGTAACATTTATTTAGGGTGGGGGACACAAATGCCACATTGTATATGTGCAGCTCAGAGAACAACTTGCAGGACCCGATTTTCACATTCTACCATATAGATCCCAGGGACTGTCATGTAGATCAGATTGTCAGACTTTGCAGTAAGCACCCTTATTTGCCAAGCTGTCTCACCAACACTCCCCCGACTCCAGCTTTTAAAATGTGTCTGATATTTACTAATCTAAAATCTGTGGTCCATGTTTCTGTAATGCCCCTGGTCTACAACTATGACTGTTCAACTGGAAACTTAAGCTTTGGCATATATGTCTTAAGGTCCAATGAACAACATAGAAATAAATATTCTCAATACAACAATGGGTGGGGACTAGATCTGTCCATCAATGATGTCCAGCATGAAGAACTTTGTTTGTCTAATGTTAAAACATCAGAAGACAGTAACAGAAACCAAAAGAGAAGAGGAAAAAAATGCAGACCCCAAATCTTCCTGATTCTGGCAAGTGCTGTGACATGGGGAACAAAATCTGAGTATGAAAGGAAGTTTGGTTTCCTACACCTTGGCTTTGTTTTTGTTTTGTTATCGAACTAAAACAATTAAAATTTTCACTTGTAAACTTAAAGAAATCTGTCCTCCAGTGCCATCCTCATCCCTGAGCAGTGGATAAAGGTTCATTTTCCTACAACTGGATAAAGCAACACTCAGTTCTAAAGCTTAAAGATACACTGAAAGCAAACCTGGAGAAATTAGCAAGTCAACTCCTTTTCTGATTCTACACAAGGTTGAGAGTCACATGTCAGTATTAAAGACTGTATAGGTCACAGAGCTCATCCTATGGCTGTGAAAGCAGTTCCTCATGCCCTGGGACAAACGTAGTCACAAATGAAAATGTTGGCAGAGAATTCATGAGATACTGCTGTCTGGTGATAGTAAGGGCTACAAGTGACCTAACACAATTTTCCTAAGCAAGAGAAGATTTTACTAAAGTTTTTTGTTTTGTTTTGTTTTTGGAGGGTTTTTTTTTTTAGCACTTGGGAAGCATGGCTTTATGAAAAAAAATGATAAAGAAAACCTTTATGTGTGTCAGATTCAACATTCTCTTTACGTCAGCAACACAGAACACATTATCTTTCAGGGGGTCTAACTTGTAAAATATTTTAAATGACCAGAGACATAGAAAACTGGGTTTGCTTCAGACTTTTCGTTTTTGAGTTCAAGTGATATGTGAAGTTGAAGAGAAAGAAACTTGTCAAAATAACATTCCATCTCCTGTAATTAGGTCTGCTCACAAGGATAACAGCTGTAACCAGTTTTAAATCACGATGCTTTCCATCTTGATTAAAGGCATTCAAGAAGACCAGACCACATTCATGTTTTAAAAAAAAATTTTTTTAACTCCTCTGCAGAAACAAATGTGTTTCCCAGGCACTCATATGTGCTACTGGATTTGGAGATTGTTGTTGAAAAGAAATCTTTGAAGGGGGAAAATTTTTTTCTCCACTCTCATTGGCCTGCAAGTAGTGAGAATATGACTTGAATACTTGAGAATGTGACTGTGTGCATTGTAGCTCCATTGTTCACAGGTGTGAATGAAGCGCTGTGTGCATGCAAGTGCTTTACACCACTGATAAAAAACCCATCATCACAATAGTACTACCAATGGCAAGGTTGGTCGCCACAATCACCATGCTTATTCACCTGTTCTAGGTATCTGGCACGTGTTTCCTTGTTTATTGCTTAATAACAATTAGTTGAAGTATCTACTATTATTAACTCCATTTTACCAATAAAAACTGAAAAGCACAGAAAGGTTAAACAAATTGTCTCAGGTCACAGAGGTCAGTCGATGGCTGTGAAGGTAGTTCATCGTGCCTTGGGGCAAATATAGTCAGAAATGAAGATGTTGGCAGAAAATTCATGAGATACAACTTTCTGGCGACAGTATGGGGTACAAGTAACCTAACATAAGTCCACTTAGTAGTAACTCATGACAAACAAAATTCTTCATACTACATCATTGATGGACAGCTCTAGTCCCACTATTGTTGTATTGAGAATATTTATTTCTATGATGTTTTTTGTCATTGAAGAAAAAGGCATATCTCATTTATCAATAAATGTAATATGAAAAAATTTTATGTGTACACATACATAAATATAAATGTACACCTACAAAGTCAGCTACCCAATGTGGCAAATATTCTGAAATTTTCACATAGATTTATTGTCTTTATCTGAAATAATTCAAAGGTATCTGTCATGTGATTTTGCTGTCAGAGGCTATCCCTTCTATGAAGCAAGCATGTTCTATGTGCTTGATGAATGTATACATATTCACCAGTATGATTATGCTTGTGTCCCTAGTTTAAAATATTGTTCATAAATCTTTAATTTGGAAGTGACAAAAAGTCAACTCAAATCAACTAAAACCAAAAGGAGGTAGTTTCTACAAGAGAGGAGTCTAGAACATTCTAGCATTAGGCATGATCAAATCCAGGCCTCCCGCCAAGCCATCACAGACACCTCGCCATTGTTCCTGCTCTGTGCTGTTCTGTTTGCTTTGTTCATCAACTTCCTCCTGGGTTCAGGTTCCCATTATCATCAAGTATTAACTCATTGTGGCTATTCTACAAAGGAGAACTCTTCGTTCCTCATAACATTAGCCAGCATGCCAAGGAAGTAAGGAATTGGTGTGGCCTGCATCCTGCCCTCAATCCTGAATCAATCACTGCCTTCACCAGATCAGAGGTCCTATAGGTCAACCAAGAAGGAGCAAAAGGAAGAATGGGGGGGGAATAAATAAAAATATATAAACAGAAGGAGGTCCTCATGTGAGCAGAAGAGTGACTATGTTTAGTCTTCTGTAGCTCAGAAGTTTCCAACAGATTTTCAACTTCAATGTTACTCCAAGGTTTACCTTCCAAAATGAGAAGCAAGTAGATCACTCTTTCCTCCTTCCAAAGCTGTGCTCTTTAGTTTTGTCTGCTTACTTTATTGCTTTCTTTTCCAACCAGACAAAACCTCTGTGGATGATGTCATTTGGGGAAAACTTTCTCCTTCTTTGTATTTGGTGATAATTATTATCACCATAGTGAAAAAGAAATCATTCCAATTAACCTACACCCATACTTAAAATCCTAAATTAGCAAATGGATATGACAAAGTGTGTTCCACTGTACATTAATAATTTCTCAGAGATTTGGGAGTATGGGAGTCTTCTGTGGTCCTTTCTTACATTGCAGTATATGCCTGCTCTTCTAGCTACAAAGTTCCCGCTGATTGCAAGTGGGGCTATACCTCATTGCAGGGCCAAACATTTGAGAATCCAGAAACCTCTCAACTGAACAAGAACAAGCATCTCACTTTCCAAGGCCTCCATGGGGATCAAGTCCCAAGTAAATAAAAATATAAATTTAAAAAAATGTTTTTAAAAGTCTACTATCGCAAATGAGAAAAACTCAGGGAATGCCTTCAGGCAATAGAGTCTGAAAGTTTAAGAGTTCAGACGTGATAAAATGAGGCTCTCAGGCCATTCTGTTTCATTCTAGTCTCATGTTGATCCTACAACTTCTTCCTATCCAAAGGAGAGAGAAAAATAAGTAAGACTGGGAGCTGCACCGCTGACAACAGGTGACAGTTGTGGGGCTCGGAGCCTGAAGCCCCCACTGCACTACTGTATATTACAGTCTCCTCTTTGGATTCCTCCTCCTCACTAGAATTTCTGCTTTTCTTTTTAACGGACGGACAGCACAGTAAGGACTGTATATGTGATGATTTCTTTCATAGCACACGATCACCAAACAGCCTTTCATTGAATTGTCTATCCCCTCCCCTCCCCTCCCCTTTCTGTCACCTCTCTCAACCTATGAGCAATAGAGCTAATAAAGGATGATGAACCATCTGTACGCAATCTTGAAAAACAGGATTTCCTCACCCTGGGTGTACACGTAGCACTGACTTTCTTCTGTTTCCTTTTACTTTCCTCACACCTAACACAAGTACCTTGATTTCTTTTCCTGTTGCTTTGGTAACATACCCTGACGAAATCAACTTAAGGGAGGAAAAGGTTTCTTTCTGCTCTGAGATGACCGATACAGTCCATCACTGTCAGAAGACACAGTGGCAAGAGCCTGGGGCAGTTAGTCACATAATAAAGAACAAAGAAGCAGACGGCAACGGAAGAATGCATGCTTGGCTCCCTTTCTCCATTTTATACCATCTAGGATCCCAGCCCAGGAAATAGTGCCACTCATTTAGGTGTGTCTTACCATCCCAATTCATGCAATCAAGATACTATGCCATGGGCATACCAAGAGGCCCCCTCCCAGGTGATTCTAGATTCTGTGAGGTTGACCACTAATACTAACCATCAGAGTAGGTTTTGAGTTTCATATACACTCCTTCAAACTAATGCATGGCATTGGGTGGTCATCCCCTGTGCCATCTCAGAATTCATCCTACCAATCAAGAAGCTCTACCCTCATGACCACATACAACCCTGGGATTGATCTCCTCAGGATCTTGGGGCCCTTGAATTCTCTTGCCTCTCCTAGTGGCACAGATGAACCAGGGGTCCATGGATTGGTCTTCATCTGGCTCCCTTCTTGACCAATCTGTGGCACACCCACCATGGTGATATATTCAAGGTAATATCATGATGCAAATGGGGAATATAATGCTCAAAGAGATAAAGAGACAGCTTCCATTCACACAGTTTCTGTTGATTGTTATGAATGTGCTGTGAGACTGGGTACGCACTGTGAACCTGGTCCTCAGTGCTGTGATGTGAGCTTTGGTGAGTTTTAAGAAATGGGACCTATGTCAGTGACTTTTTTGCCTGCTAGTGTGACCCTATTCCTCCTACTGGATTATCTCATCTGCCTGTGATATGATGAAATGTGCCTGGTCTTATTGTAGCTTGTTATGCTGTGTTGGTTGATGGTCTTGGGAGTTGGCCTTGGTTGAAGGTCATCTTGTCTGAGGGAAGGGGGGATATATCTGGGGGAGAGGGGAGGTGGTGGGGAGAGACTGGGGGGAGGAGATGGAGGGTAAACAGAAGTTAGGTTGCAATATATGAGAGAAGAATAAAAATTGTAAAAAAAATGAACAAGAAGAAGTGGAGCCTAGAGGGACATCAGGGTGGTCTCTTCTCATTCTGGCTTCTTGTCTATCACATGATCCCTCTTTCTGAAAAGTACTTCTTTAATCTGATGCCCTTTACCATAGACGATATAGCCAGGAGTCCTCAACAGACCTGTTGCTAAGCTGTCTGGATTCCTCTAAGACTGAATTCAATTTTTTTTTCTTGATAAATACCCAGCCTCAGGAATTTTATTATAGAAAGAGAAAGAGAAAGTTAACACAGTAGTTAACTGGTAGAGTCTGAGTTCAAGGCCACATTTCCCTGATTCCCAGGCTTATATCCTTGCCCTTTATCATGCAACCATTCACAGGGATCTTCTTTTCCAATGGCCTAGAGCACAGGCAGCTAGGCCATCATTAAAGATCCCTTTTCGTAAGGAGACCAGAAAGGAGACCAGTAAGGAGACCTTCCCCTTAAGCATCCATTTCTCCAGAGCCTTTAAGCAGGGAGTGAAGAGCAGACACCAGCCCCAAGGCCATTGTATAATCAGAGGGGAGAGTGTGCCCCATTGGCTGGGGGCCAGGCAAGCTTAGCCCCCCCCACTCCTGCAGCAAGCAGATTAACACCTGCCATCTGGCAACCAGAGGCTCCCCATGCAAGCTGTAGCCCCCACCCCAGGAATCACTGGTCTGTCCTGCACCAGTCAGACCCAATGAAACTCTGATGGCTCTATTAATGAAGATGAAAACTCAAGATATGCCAAAGAGAGATTAAATGGCATCTTGGTAACATGATTATCTCTGAATTACTAGCTGCAGAGTGAGCCAGCCAAGTAACTATTCCTGGGAAAATCTGGGTGCTTTGGACAGCGATGGAGTAGAATTTTACTAAATTGAACACCCAGGAGTGGCTTCTTCTGTTCCAGAAATCACTCTGCTTCACAGACTTAATTTCTTCAAGTTCTGTATGTGTATGTATATATATAACATATATATATATATATATATTTAAAGTGAGCTTAAATGTGCTAGAAACTTCTCTGAGGTCAAACATCTAGAAGAGGTCAAGCTGAAGTCAACCCCAGGTGTTTTCCAATGTTAGTGAGGAAATGTCACCTTTTGAATTAGGTTGAAGTTGGCTACAGAGACTTTTGAGAAAGTTCCAAGGATTAGTTCTTAAATGGAACACCAGCCCCCAAAAAGGAAAATTATGAGAATTTCCTCTTCTTTAAGATAGAAAATGGGATTTACTAAATGGTAGTCATACCAGTGTTGTAGATGTTAGTTGGTATCTGTAACTATTAATAATTTGATGTATAAAATGTCTGTAGTGTAGCTAGAGTTGTATTGAGAAAGACTTTACTTGGCAACTGTGGAATGGAAAATGGAAACACACATTAAAGTTAGCTCCTGAATGTCTGACCACCTTACATAATTTAATCACATGACACCAAGAACTTGGTGACATGGCAAATATGACAAAGTTGTGAGGTATGTGAAAATTTAATAATAATAATAAATCATATAAGTCAATGTTTCTCAACCTATGGATTGCAACCCCATTGGGGTCAAATGACTCTTCCACAGGGTTCACATATGAGATATCCTGCCTATCAGATATTTATGGTATAATTCATTACAATAGCGAAATTACAGTTAAAAATAGCAACAAAAATAATTTTATGATTGGGGGTCATCACAACATGAGGAACTGTATTAAAGGGTAGCAGCACTGGGGAGGATGAGAACCACTGATCTAAATACTTGGTGAGGACACACATACATTCTCCTTTCTCTTGAAGTACATTTCCACGGCTATGAGATAAGTGAGCAAAATGCCTATGTTGAGGCTTCTCCTACGAGGTGTATCCATCTACCTGCTCCAATCAAATGCGTCACTGGGGCAGGACATTTCCCATCAACAGCAGGTTCGGTCATCAGTACGGTTCTTGAATTCCCTTTCTGGAGAAGCAAATGAGATCACATTCTTCCCATCTTTCTAGTTAGTAGTATCATTGTCACCCCAAGACTTGTAAACAATCAGTTAAATCCCATTGTCCCTCTGCATCCCTTCCCTCCCTTTGTGGAGCTTTTATGAGTTCTTCAGTCTTTTGCCTTCTCAACAGAGAAATTTTATAGAAACGCCTATAAACTACAGGTAATTGTAAGTAGTTTTAGGCAGCCTATAGAAAGATGAATAATCTTCCTTTCCAGAAATTTCTTGCACTTTGTGTTTCACAATACCTTTTGCACTCAACTTTGGTACAAATTGTTGTTGGCCATCTGCCAGTTTGAAATGTCCTACAAAACTGAATCGCTTCTGAATCGGAAGGGAGGGAGGAAGGAAGAAAGGAAGGAAGGAAGGAAGGAAGGAAGGAAGGAAGGAAGGAAGGAAGGAAGGAAGGAAAGGGAGTAAAAATAAAACCTTGGTAAGCGTGTAAAAGATTGCTTCAGAACACTACACTGGGTTACAGCTGGCTGAGAGCACTTCACATGAGGCAAAAAAGTGACAGGTTTACTGTCTGAGCAGTTTGTTTAAATCATCCTCCAAGTCATATTTTGTGCCTCCTCCTCATGTCATCTTACAGCTGTAGTTTGGAGAATCACAAACATTCTCTCAGGAAAGAGTTACATATTTTCTGGGTCAGAAAGACCTTTCATTTTGAGCTAAAATTTCAACTACTACCAGCCAGGCAGAAATTGAGACAAATATTGAGTCACCGAGTTCCTGGCTGGGAGTTAAAGAAGGCATCGTATTATCTAAATCAAAGAGTCTACCATTTTGGGGACTTCTCTTACTTTTACTTTAAGCACTCATCTATTTTTCTTAGAATTTAAATATCAGCCTCTCCTAAAAAATAAACAAACAAAAAGCTACTATGACAAGGTACCTACTGATCGGCCATGCTGTCTCCGCATTTTTTGCTCTCTCCCTATACTTCTCAGAAGGACCCTCTCTAGATGGAACATGAAGACAAATACTGAGTTTGTAAGCTCATTGTCTAGTCAAAGTGATTGATAGAACTTCAATAATATCCTGCAGGGTAAGTGACTGACAGGATATAATAGTATACATACACACACACACACACACACACACACACACACACACGTGAGTTTTAGAGACTTACAAATTACAATCTCAGCCTACTGTGGTTAGACATCTCAAGCTCCTATCTTAAAAGGGAAATTGTTTTCTGCTTTTGCCCAATGAAACCAATTATATCTGTGGCCAACAGTAAGTCACTATATGTACATTATTTGTTTCTTTCCCATATATGGCTCCTATTAAATTACATGCCTTAGTATAATCTCAAAATTATAAGAATAAAATGCAAAAAAATCAAACTAATTAAATGATAAAATAAGTAAGAAAGGCTTTGAGTGACTTTTCTACACTTCTGTTCATGATACAGATTCTGATTTTTGGTTTTTGGGGTTTTTTTTGTTTTTGTTTTTTGTTTTTACCTTTAAAATTACCTGGCATCAGATCTATCCTAAGATCCTAAGAGAGAAAATTGCTAGTAGATGCAAAAACAAGGAACCCAGAATGGAGAATTCTACTGAAAATGCAAGCACATCTATACTTTGGACAACAGAAGGCTCTGCTACACCTAAAGTTACCATTTAACCCCAACTCACAAACCACCTAAATCATGGGAACAAAACTAATCAATGAAAAAGATAAAAAGCCTCAAGCCATATTCGTTTTGGATGTCTGTCTCACAGACTTATGAATATCATCTTAATATCTTCAGTTTAAATGTCCATTTACATTTAGAAGAAAAAGACCTTGCCTCTCCTCAGATGTGCTGAAAACAATAGTAACATAAATAATACAAATGCTCTCTAGCACCCTTGGTCAAACCACAGTTAAGGAATGAACACAACGTGGAGAGGAGCTGGATGGATGAGAGGCATGGTGCCACTTGAGGATCCCATGTCACATTTTTATAATGTCCCTCTGAAAGCAAGGTTGCATCTTGGGAAAGACTTCACCTTGTCAGACCATCACACTTTATTACTGAGGCTCAGGCTCACAAAGGAGCTGGATGTAGTTTGGGGTTGTAATAATTTTGTGGGTTTTTTTTTTGAGGGTAGTTGTTTTGCTTTGATGTAGGGATGGTCTCCTGTATCCCAGGCCTTGAACTCAGTGAGTAGTTGAGGATGGCCTTGAGAGTCAGTTCTCTTGCTCCTGCTTCATGGGTTTTGGAATAGTAGGCATATATGGACTCACTGAGTTATGTTGTACTGGGGATTGAAATAGGGATTCAAGCATACTTGATAAGCATTCTTTTGACTGAGCCATATCCCCAGTCCAAGTAGAAAGGTTAATTAAACCAACATTTGTTGATGGCACTATAAAAAAAAAACAGTATCTTGAAGAATATTAGCATTAGGTTTTATTACAGTGTGCATGCATGCATGTGTGTATGTGTGTACATGTGTTTGCAGACATGTGCGCTAATACAATTGTTGTCTACAAATAATCCAGTCCACAAATTTCTTCCTTTAGAAGCTACTGTGTTTTGTTTTCACATGTGGTACTATACACATTTCTATAGTTGTGAACAACTACGTTTGATTAAAATCTGTCAGATTTATCTTTTCAGCATGAAGGAAGAAATATGTGTTTCTCTAGAAAGGAAATCAATATGTCTATGTGATAGATGTAGACTAGAAGGCTGGGTACTGTCTCTTTAAATGATGAAACCGAAATGGCCAGACAGTTCCCACCATCGGCTGCTGACATCATTGTTATGTGAGGCAAGGCCCCTGTTTAAATCTTATAATCTGTATTTATAGGATAGACTTACAGTCACTGACCTTATAGCAATCACTCCAACTTGTGAAGTAACAGAGTCCTGCCTCTGAGGTGTCCATGATCTGCTTTGTTTAAATTTCTTTAGCAGAATCGTTTAGACAGAGCTCTGCACTGTTGCTCTCCTGTGATAGAAGATGACTCTCCTGATTAGAGAAAGGTCTCCAGTTTTCAAGACTCGAGAAGTGATCAAGAGAATCCACTTCCTCAAGGTAAACCAAAGAGAAATCCTTCAAAGTAACTTTCAGGCTACGCCAAATACAGATGAAGCAGGAAGTACCCTCAGCATAGGATTGAAGGCTGCCTCTGACAAAAATCTGACCAAAGGGCTCCTCCTTGCCCTGACACCACTGGGATCCCATAGGATTCCCAGGGACACAAATAGAGTTGTGTTGACTAGGAAAGAAAATGCCTGTCCTTAGTGAGGTTAGAAGATTCTCCTCTCAGAGTTGGTACACCTGACAGACAAGTGTCCAGCTAAGAAAGCTGAGAAAATTAGGGGTCACAGTCATCTTCTTAGGAATCATATGTGTGCCTCTGGGATTACCACCAGCAAATGACCTGCAGAACAATGTCCGCAGCTATAGGCTCACGAGGTCACCTAAAATTGCCAGGATGCCTTCTCCCGTGTGTGAAATCCCTCAGCATTTGAAGTGGCTGTTTGCCATCGATTTAAACAATAATGTTTTCTAAGTACACTTACAAAATTCCCCTTAAATAAATATATTGTTTTCTGCTCTCTGACCAGTGATAGAATAGAAGGCATTCTATTGATAAGTGTGCAAATGTGAGTAACTATATTAACCCTATCCTGACTAGAACTCTAAGTTGCACTGTACGCACAGCACCTAGTGAAGGTCCTGTCAGTTCTTTATTATGCCTCTCTTCAGTTACATCCTACAAAATGAAAAAGCATAATGGTGAGCATGTTAAAAGGATATTTCCCAACCATTTGTCGGCATGCATAAGACCTGTGAAGTCTCAAGCCAGACAAAACCCCAGCATGAAGAGGGGAAGTGAGCACACCATCTCACCTCTAGCTGAGGAGCTGTTGAGAATTGAGAGCCACTTGGAGAGGGAGAGTCGTTTTTCTTTAAGAGTATAGTTGCTGGTAGATCAGCGATGATCCAGTGGATAGACATCCTTGGAAGAATGTATGGGCAGCACAAATTGAACTCTCTCTCTCTCTCTCTTTCTCTCTCTCTCTCTCTCTCTCTCTGTGTGTGTGTGTGTGTGTGTGTGTGTGTGTGTGTATTCAGTATGGGTAGGAAGGCAGGAGTGGGTCTCAGAGAAATTGAAAGATGAATATATACAAAATATATTATATGAAATTCTCAAAACATTTTTTAAGCAGAAACATTCTAAAAAATAGGAAATCAATCAATCAATAAGCACAAAGAACTACTGACTCGGTCTAATGCTAGATTATTCAATTCCCACACCCCATGTCTACCCTTGACTCTTTTCAGTCACTGAAATCTCTAACCTACCAGGAACCTGAGTTTTACCACCCACTCACCACCATCACCTAAATCACACTGATCAAAAGACTTGCCCATTCCTTATACATATTATGACTAGCTAATTTGTACACAACAGTAATGATTAGAACACACTCGTGTATACCAGTAATAACCCTTATCTAGTAATTGTGTTACATGTTTATATGTTACATATACTGATGGGTTTAGTTTGCTAATATTTTCATTTATTGCTTAATAACAAAACATATCCTTAAAAGTGTGTTGTTAGCAGAGAAGTTGAGCTGGTCCTTAACTAGAAGCTTCACCATTACTGACTATTCTGCATGGTACCAGAGGAGAAAGATACTTGTCAATATCCTCCAGCTACAAACCCTGCCACCTACAAAAGTGAACCACCTGCGAGATAAACTAGTGCAATAGTGGCACACATGTTATGGAAGTAACTAATGACTTTCTGATTGGATGTAAGGGCCTCTCTGTGACATGGAGCCCATGGCTGATACTGAGAGGGTGGCTAAGAATCGGAGACTAGAAAGGTCATGGGGCTGGAGAAAAACCTAATACTATAGCAATACCTAATAATGCTATGTTCTGATAAAGAACATAGCATTTAAATGTTCCTAATGACATTTTATTATACCTGGAGATCAGTGCCTCACTCAGCCCATATCAGAGAAGCATCTTCTTTGTAGAAGCTTCCTGAGGACAAACCCAGAGATCCACAAGTAGGCAAAATGAAGAGAGCGAGAGACTTTAGAGCACTCAGTCCTTAATGGGGTATCTCCATCAAAGTCCTCCCCTTAAGGATAAGGGAATCTATGAGGAAGAGGCAGCGGAACAATTTTAAGAGCCATAGGTGTTAGATGATTTCAAAGAAACAGTGTTCCTTCTAGATACAACAGAATTTTGCACATATAAGCTCACAGAGACTGTGGCATCACACACAAAGCCTACTCAGGTTCAAGCTAGATGGGATCCCAGGACTGAGAGGGAAAGTGGATATGGACTCCCACCCTTACCCAAGAAACTATCTGCAAATAATACTCACCGCTTATGGAAAAAAAAAATCAGGTTTCTCCAATAGAGTCTTACTGGGTATATTAACCACTCCTTAGGAGAAGCTCTGTGTGCAACTGTCCAACACAAAATGAACTCTGGTTTTTTGTTGTTGTTGTTGTTGTTGTTGTTGTTGTTGGGGAAGCAGTTTTTGTCACATTTTCTTTTGTTTGGGCATTTTTTTTTGTCTTATCTATCTTTTTGCTTATTTATTTTGATTTTCACTTTTGTATTTTTGTTGGAGCATGATGTTTTTCTTGAATTTTGTTGTTTTGCTTTGTTTTAAGAGAAGGGGAGAAAACTGGATGGGTAGGGAGGTGGAGAGGATCTGGAAGGAATTAGCGGAATAGAAAAACATAATCAAAATATGCTGTATGAAAAAAATTCAATTCAAGATAAATAAGTTGTTAGATGTCATCCATCTTAGAATTTAGTGTAATTTTACAGTAACCTTTTATGGTAAGAAGTATACTTAAACATAATGACACAATGTATAATCTAGTAAATACATAGTTGTAGGCATAAGATTATTGTGTAATTCAAATGCTGATTTATGTCCCGTCACCGCCCCCCCAATCTGGTTTCAGTCTTTGTTCTGAGGAGTTCATGCCTCAGTGTTATGTAAGCACTGCTCCCCAACTGTCCCCTGATATGCAAATAAAGCAGTTTACAACCAAGCACTGAGCAGGGGAGAGAATAGGTCTGGACTTCCCACCCTCCAGGGAAGAGGAGTTAAAGGGAGGAAGTAGGGGGATTCAGTGAGAGACAGGAGAGATGAGGAGAGATTCATCTGAAGCAGGAAAGCCACAAAGTAAAGTGTCTCTGGGATTTACATGCAAGGGAAGCCAGATTAGCTTAGTGGGTTAAGAATAGACTAATAACTGCTCAGGTTTTGTGTTGTAAAGCCTGATCAACAAATAATATAATAAAGTCTCAATTATTTGGATGATAGTCAGGTTAAGAGGTAAACTTACGATTGTGAAACTAACACACTCATATAAAGTTATACTAACACATAGTTGTTTTGTCTCCATATCCAAATATTATATCCAGTTCATAATTGTATTGGTATACTTCACAAAAATAGCAGCACAGGTTCATTTACAACCTATCAGCAAACACATAAGCAATGCTTTGCACTGTAAGGCAAGAACAGCTATGATTTCACTACATCATGGGAATTTTTCAAGCTCCATTTTAATCTTATGGGACCATAGTCAAGTACCCGGTCTGACATTGTTACAGGATATATGGCTGTCCTCTGCTTATAACTCTTTATTGAAATTAGTCATCAAGTTTTGCACTGTGCTTAGGAGCCACATGCACAAGTAGTTTTCTACTGAAACAGAGTTCATATGACACTGGAACTGAATTATTTTGTTTGTTTGTTTGTTTTGTTTATTTATTCCTTCAAGTTACATCTCCATCACAGTGCCCTCTTTCCACCTCTCTCCTCCTCCCACCCATCCCACTCCTCTGATGTGGAGTGTCCCTACATATCAGCCCCTCTCAGTTCAACAGTCATATGAGGGCTAAGAGCTTCCTCTTGCACTGGGGGCCTACACGGTAGCACCCCTAGGGCAAATTGATAGGTAACGAAGTCTATGTTCCTGATCCTTTTGCTGTGTTGGTTGTAGGATAGTTATCCTGTACTATATGGCTAAAATTCAATTATAAGTGAGTAGACGCCATATGCATCTTTCTGAGTCTGGGTTAGCTTGCCCAGGATGAGTTTTTCTAGTTCCATCCATTTGGCTGCAAATTGCATGATTTCCTTGTTTCTGACAGCTGAGTAGTGTTCCATTGTGTAAATGTACCACAATTTTTTTATCCCTTCATCAGTCGAGGGACATCTGTGTTGTTTCTAGTTTCTAACTATTACAAATAAGGCTTCTATGAACATAGATGAGGATATGTCCTTGAGGTTTGGTGTGGAACCATTTGGCTAGATACCCAGAAGTATTATGGCTGGGTCTTGAGGTAGGGATATTTCAAGTTTTCTAAGATATCACCAGACTTATTTCCATAGTAGTTATACAACTTTGCACTCCTGCCAGCAATGGAGTAGTGTCCCCCTTCACAACCTTTCCAGCATGTGCTGTTATTTGAGTTTTTGATCATAGCCAGTCTGACAGGTGTGAGATAGAATCTCAGAGTTGTCTTAGGTTGCATTTCTCTGATGATTAAGGATGTGAATTCTTAAAAGACTACAGCAACATCTGTGAACTATCATGGTCTGGTGCCTTTTCACTGAGAGATCTTTTAACTTCCAATTGTTCTGCAATAGTGGATTTGTTCATGCTTCCCATCTATATTTTCATTAATTTTAAGCATTTGTGTTTCCCCTCAGAAATCATGAGGGGATTTATTTATTTTTACATTTATGTCTACAATGGTTGCATATAGTATCCACCATAAGTGTTCTTATATTCTCCTTACCTGGGATTATAGTGTCCATTTTAATGTTGTATTTATTTTAGTTTCTCTCTTACTCCTTAATCAGGCTTCACAGGGTTATATGTAGTTTATCAACAGTTTCAGAGAATCCAGTTTTAATTTTACTTCTTTTTATGTTTGCTTTCTAGGTTTAACTTTTGTCTTTATTAATTTCATACTCCACATTCCTGCCTTATTTAGTAACTTTTTAATTTGCATTGGACATTTAAAAGTAGTATTTTATTTTTAATTAATTATGTTTATATGTTTGTTTTAGGGGGGTTGTGCATGTCTCCAAGTCCTATAAAGCCAAAGTCCTTAGCTCCCCTGGTACTGGAGCTAAAGAGGGTTGTTGGCTGCCATGAAGGTACTAGAAAAGCAAGCCCAAGGCTTCTGCAAGAAAGAGCAGCCAGCCAGTGATCTTAACCCCTAAGCTAGTTCCTGAGACCCTGGTTTATAACTTATTTAATTTTCTTCTTTGATCCAAGGATTGTTTAAAAGCCTACTTCTTAACTTTGTGAAATATTTGTCAGATTTTTATATCCGACTCTAGTTGTACTGGAGTATGATCAGAAAAGTAGACTACAAAAGTTCTACTTTTACATTTTTATTTAGGTTTTTATACATATCAAAATACCTATTAACAAATGTTTCATGAACACAAGGTAAAGATCTATATTCTCTGTGTAGAGATGTATATACACATATTTGTAACATTCTGTGTTATGTGCAGTCCAGACGATTGGCCATTGTGCTCAAATTAAGTATGTCCATATTCACTAAGGTTTCCTTAGTCTATCCAGTTCTAAAAATGTTTGATGAAATAGTCCCAACATAACTGTAATCTGTTAATATAGTTCTTGTCATCTAACTTTTCATATTTGGCTGTTATATTATTCAATATTTTGTGACTGCTAAACTTCCTTAATGAACTATTCCTTTTATCATGTTACAGTATGTTTTGTGGACATTTTGAAAGAAATAAAATCTGTGTCCAGATTCTTTTGAATGTGAATGTTTCTTGCTTTGCTTTTTTTATCATGCACAATCATCCAGGGTACCTTTGTCCAGCCCTTTCTCTCACAGTATTTCACCTTGCCACAGTTATGAATCTAATGCATATATCTAAATTCTGTTTTCAACCCAATCTGACATTTTACAGAGAATCATTTCCATTAACATTACATATAATGACTGATCTATTTCATCTCTCCAACTTACATGTCATTTCTTTGTCTTTTATATTTTTTCTAGTGTTATGTTTTATTAGTCAGTTGGTTGTTTTGTTATTGACTCTTCTTTCTTTTTTCCTCTCTGACAATTTGGCTTTCATTTTTGGTTGTTCTCCCTCCATTAACTACTGAAGTTAATTTCACTCCTCTTATCAGAATCATAATTGGTTAATGGCATTACCTTCACAATGCCTTCTTCCATATCACCCTACATTCCCTACATATCTCATAGCCTTCCAATAAAGCATCCTCATGTCCAGTAATCTATACTTGCTCTAGTACCCTAAATTATCATTGTGGCTTATGGTTTCCACTCCTGCTGATCACAAGATCCTTACTTATTTAGATATCATGAGGATGTCTTGTAGTGCTTCTATCAGAATGAAATGCAAGTAGCATACACTATATTTTCTTACCTACTCCAAATAATTTTCCCTTGAACTAAATAAAAATTTCAATATTTATGTTTCTTTGTAGTCAAAACTTATCTCACAAGGTGTTTTATTTTACTATCTTTAGCTTTCATTGCATATAATTTTACTCCCTTTCAGGTTACAAAGTTACAGACAAGCCAAATACCTGTCTAATATCCCTCCCTACTTCACTAATCCTGTGTCTCCACAAGAAAACACCAGTGGGCTGGTGGTTTAGGGAGAGGTTTCAACTTTGGTTTGGTTTGGGGATTCTGGAAAATTTGTGTTTAGAACTATAGGTCAGGTTTCCTTGTGATTCTGAGATGGGAATTTGCCTGCAGAAGTTGCACTAAATGGAGCTCTTGGGAATGGTGCATAGGAGGGATGAACAAGCAAGACCGTGCAGAGGGAAGTGAGAAGCTGAGATGTGGTATTCCCAGATGCCATGGCTGGTCTTGTGGCAGCTGGGTTTGAAATACTGGGACAAAAAGTCTAGCTCTTGGAACCCCCACATCATGTGAGTATTGTTAAATATGAACCATAGTAGCTAGGGAAGACTGTAGCAATTGAAAGAGGAGACCCTGCAAGAAATCCACCACCATCTTTACTAGATGTTCAGGAGCTTTCTGAGCATGTCTGGCTGTGTGTTTTATTTACATTTGTAGATTTGTTAGATTTATAGACTAGATTGTAGGTTTTGCCTTAGTCCTGTCTCAGACTCAATTCTTGTTACCAGAAAACTACCGTCCCCATAGTTCAGAGAGCTATACTTTCACTTAGGTTCTGTTATTTCTCCTTTTTTCTTCTGAGCCCATATGCATGTGTTAATCCTGAGTCTACACTCTTAGTCACTTAACTTACACTCCTGGGTCTTGGTGGTTGTGGTACATTGTGCTTCCATTTATTTCTTTTTCCATGTACCTAAATCACTTGCCAGTGAGTTATGTCTTTTCCTCTGATTTGATTAACAGATATATCAATTTGGAAATTAGTATTTCAGGACCCAAAGATCTTCATGGTGTTTTAATGACATGACTTTGAGAATGCCTATTACTCTCTCATTTACTTCTCCATCTCTCCTATGGGTTCTACTTCAGTTGCAAGCCATTTGTCATAGCCTTTAGTGCCTGAATCACATTAAAAGACTAGTAGTATCTCCTGGAGTCTCACTTGAGAGTCAGCTGCTTGATTTGAGCCATAGGGAGACTTCAACGTGTTAGAAGGCATGGAAGTGTGTGCTCCTATCATTATTTGCTGAAGCACTGGAACAGCAGACAGGACACCTCACCTACCAGAGGCTCATCTGGTTCCTAGCTGAGTCTTCCAGTGCCAACTATAGTTGGGAGAAGCAGCTGGTCCTTATGGGACCACATTACAGTGAAAACATGTGAAAGTTCATCCTCCAGGGTCACAAAAATCTATTGGCTCCCTTAACATTCAGGGCCCACCTTACTATCAGATTCACTATCCCACTGGCAACTCTGATGATCCAGGATTGAATGGTCTGGGAGGTAAGAAGATGCAGGGTTAGATATTCAGTCACCTGGAGTTCCATAGATTCCACGTAAGAGTGAATAGTCCTGTCTTGACTCTCAAAAGGTGAGTTTCTTGCAATCAACAATCACATCTTCTATATTTCTATTTTTTTTCTTTGTGGCTATCACATATGGTCCAGGGCATTGTAGCTATTCATTTACCAAGTGCAAACCTCATCAACATCAAATCCTATGATCTTAATTTATACATTTCATCATCTCCATGGCTGAAAAAAAAATCACATTACAAATGGCTAGAATTCTTTCTTCAAATCTCTCCCAAGTACCTAATTCACAGAAAGTCGTGTACACCAACCTGCTTAGCCTTAGATGAGTAAACTCCATAGAATGCCAGTGGGGTTGGAGATAAGAACCCAAAGTGTGACACTGAGTTTAATCAAAATGGCTCTGAAACCTAATTCCAGTCCTTCCATTCACTAACTAATTGATTCATGTTCTTCAACTCTCCATTTCTTCACCTACAACTTTAAATTTTAAAAAATTGCAACTTCATAAGAGGGCTAATAGTTTTAAATGAGATAACACACTGATACACCTGACACAGAGTACTAGCCCATAACTATGAGCTAACAACATTAATTTCTAATTACTTTTTTGGTGGCCAAGTTATTTGTATTTTTTTTTAGGGTATAACATTATAATTCAACAAATTAAAAATGTATGATGGTCAAATCCAGATAATTACCATTCCCATCTCCTCAAATGGCGTCATTTTACATGTTCGACGCTTTTAATTCTTCTCCTTTATGCACAATCAATAGTGGTATTACAGACATCTAAAGATGTCACTGCAGAGCATAAGGAAGGAAGGAGGAGAACCAGAAGAAAGACAAGGAAGTAGGACCTCAATCCTGAATCTTAATCTAATGACCTTGAAAGCTTTGGGTATCAAAGGTGTTTTAAATCCTTCCAAAATAATTCCATTTCTACAGGCTAGGCTTTTAATTGCTTCTCTTTTACGAAATAGTGTTACACCAAACCTCTCTGAAAATTAACTTTCCCATCCAGTCACAGCAGAAAGGGCTAGCGAGGTGACATATATGTGTAGAGGAAATCTGGATCAGGCAGTGACACAGCCCCTAGCTGATGTTCTAGTGTCCTTTGTTGAAACTCTTCTGCTTTGAGGGTCATTTGTCAACCCCATGACATGCCTTTGCAGGTACAGTCCTCACAGGAGGTACCACAGCTCCATCCTTTCCCCCTCTTGACAATAGACCTCTCAGAGAGAGTGTGAGCTCGAGAAAACCAGGCTCTAACCCCACAGTTTATTTAGCATGCTTAACATTCCTGCCCCTCCCAATGCCTCTGTTCACCCTCCTGTTCTATGTACCTGTATCATCCAGCCAATTTAATTGTATCATCTCTACTCAGGCACACAATGTTTCAAGAACATTACTAGATAACCCTGCCTTCACATCATCTCAGGCCTGGGAGATCAGGACCAGTTCCAACCAAAGGACTGATTCTCAAATCCACTCATCTCCAAAAGCCAAGGTTTATTTTCTATACCAAACCTTTTAAAATATGCACCTCACCATCCAAAATCTTTTATCCATCTCTCATAAACACTGTACTGACTTGTTTGCAAAAGGCCTATCACCCAACACTTAAAATATTTATATAGCTTATATACTAATACGTTATTCTCACTTACAAACATAACTGGATTTAAAATCAAAATATAGTGTGTAAACCGACTTTTAGCATGCAACATGCCTTCTTGACAAACAGTAGTTTTGTACTCAAGCACATAAATCTAAATAGGTCTTGTGATAAAGATATGCTTAATGATATGTAAAGCAGGAAATACTGGTTACTGGGCCTGTGTAGTATAGGTTGTCATTCTTGTGCTCCTGTAACTAGACAGTGAGATACATGGTGGGAATTGTCATTGCAATGCCAGGCTCAGCCCATGCTCTCAAAGGTCTTCCTTATATACCATGTTAGAGTTTTGCCTGAAAGGCAGTTATGGAACTTGCATAGGAAGAATGTTGACAAAGAAATGGTATCGTCTTAGGAGTCTAATGATTAAAACATCGTCCTGGTAACAGTATGGAAAACATGTCCAATAAAGAAATGATGGTAGGTGCTCTCTCAATGTGCCAGCCTTCCTCCCTCAAATTACTAGGAAAAAGTCTTTGACCATAGGGATAGAGAAAGGAAAGCAGAGTCAGGCAGTGGTAAGCAGCTGGCACTGCAGAACTTGCGGATGGCTGGGATGAAGGGGAAAAGGTTCAGCATGGTAGACTTTAGGTTCTTGCCTAGATGACTGGATAGATTTTAAAACATTTCTTAAAACAGAAAATAGAGGTTGTAGAGGATATTATGTGCGAACCCTATATACCCATTCAGTTTTATATTTGTAAAGTTTATGCTATGTGTAAGATGTCTAAGAGGAAATTTAACTTATTAGAATATAAGAGCCAAGCAGACAAGGGCCTTGTTGGTTTTTTATATCCTAGCCAATGATAAATGGTTGGTGAATTCTGGATGGAGGTGTGTTTTTAGATGAGTTTATGGCTCTGTAGTGAGTACTATGCTCTAGACAACTATGCAACACTCTTTAGGTTTTATTGCCTAGAAAGTCTTGGAGATCTTTTAGTATTTCTCATGACCATGTTATATCCAGAAATATGAATATTCTATTTCATACCAAAATAGGTACAATTACAACAATCTCATTAAGATCCTAATGCTATTATTCTGGTTAACAAATACAAGCAAGGTAGATTGACTCACAGAAAAGCAAAAAATTGCAACTATAAATGTTGAAAGTGGTGGGACTGAGGAAAATGAATAAATTCACCAAATTGGATGGGATTTCTAACATAGTGTCATTAGATATGTGGCTTTCAAGATACCATTCAAATGCTTAGGATGTCAGAGCTCGTCGTATGAGAAGACTGAAAACAGTATATATATACATATCAAACTGCAGAGGCAATTATGGCATAAGAATGGGAGGCAATGAACAGAATACAAATGTGAATTTGTATTGCAATGAGACTGCATACAGATATGAAAAGGACTTCAAGAAAAAAAAAACCTAATAAATGGCTTTGCTACTTAGAGAAGTTTGAAGAAATCTTGCTTGCCTAAAGAGAAAGAGTTACCTGCCTGTCCCTTTAAGGATTCTCACATGCAAATCAAATACAGATGGCCCATTACATTTATGACCTCACTGTCAATTACTCTAGATGAAGCATGCATTAATTATTGAAATGCTTTCATAGTATACAAGGTTTTAGTGGTTACATTGCCACAGATAATTTCAACTTTCTGATTAGAAACTGGTCTAAGCAATTTTATTTATGAGAACTCATTTCTTGAATGTAATAAAAACTACAAATCCAGTAGTATATTTTTCTTTCCAAGTTAACAAAGCCAAACTACACAGATCATGGCCTCTGTCCTTGGAAGTCAGTACATTACTTTCTACTAACTACATTAGCATGGCATACAATACATAAACTCTGTCAAAACCTATTATAGGGTGGCGAGATGACTCAGCTGTTAAGTATGTTTGCCAGAAAGCCTGACCACCTGAGTTCAATCCCCAGGACTCACATAGTGGAAGGAGAAAACCAACTCCTGCAAGTTGTCCTCTGACCTCAATAACCTGTGGTACACATACTTGTGTGTGTGTGTGCCTGTAAATGCATGCAAATGAAAATAAGTAATCACTAAATTTGGACTATTGGCATTATTTGTTATTTATGGGAAGAAGGTGAAGATAATATTTGGAATTCTTCAGTTCAATGGATAAGGTATATTCATAGTCTATCTTGTTTTGCCTTAAAAAAAAGAGACTAAACTTGACTGAAGCTTCAAATGGTTGCATCTGTTTCAATTCAAACTAGTAAGTATTTTATATATAACAATCCACAGACTTGAGATGTTTAAGAATAGAACTAGGTTTTTGTTGTTGTTAATGGTTGGGGTCATTTTCCTGGCAGGATCCATTAACTATTAATGTCAAAAAGCAATGGAAACGCTCCCAACGCAACCACACCTTCCAAGAAACGTATGGAGAAACAGTCCAAAGGCATTAGAGAGAAAGGCTTGGGCATTTCAGTCATTCACTCAACAAACACAAAATAAGTACCTGCTAAGTGCCAGGAACTGTTTTAGGCATCTATAGTACTTTAGGCATAAAAACAAACATTCCTGCCAAGTGTAGAGTCTAGCAAAATGACTCAATTCATCCCTTCAGCAGGGGAGAGGACACCAGGTCTCAGAGGTGACATAATTGGCTGAGGATTTCCCAGAGAAGGCAAGAGAGTCCAGCACAAGCTCAGACCCTTTCCCTCTGGATTCCATGGGTTTAAGTCACTGTATTTCAATTGTCTTCACAATTTCTAACTCACCTTCTTCTGACTCAGGCGTTTATTAATGTGCATCCTTAAGAGTTTATATTTAATTGGCTGGGTGATTCAATAGTTAAGAGCACTTGGAGCTCCCTATTGCAGAGGACCTGACTTTTCTTAAAACCCACATGGTAGTTCACAATCATTGGTACCTCAAGTTCCAGGGCACTTAGCAGTCTCTTCTAGCCTCTGTAGGCACCAGGTATGGCACACATGTGGTATACTACCTACATGCAGGCAAAACATTCATACATATAAAACAAATATAAATAAAAAGTTTATATGTAAACACAGGACACTGAACTTTTCCTTTGCTTATTTGTTTGTTTAGGGTCTCTTGTTTAGTACTTACTAAGTACAAGGAATTGCTTTATGCTCTCCTCCAGAGCATCAGCAGTGCAGGGTGTTCCACCATGTCCAAGCAGCTGGACTATTTATCTGTAGAGGTCCTCATCTAGATAGCCCAACTTTAGAAAAGATAAATAAACAAAGTATTAATTCTCTCTATTTCTCCTTCCAGAATTTACTACAGAAAACAATACTCTTAGGTGGAGCATGGTGTGTCTTGTGGAAGAATGGGGGGAAAGATAGAAGGGGGACAAGAACTCCACAAGAGGACCAACAGAGTCAATTAACCTAGGCTCTTGGGGGCTCACAGAGACTATAGCACCAATCAAAGAGCACACATGAACTGAATCGAGCCCCCCCCCCACATATGTAATAGATGGACAGCTTGGTTGTCATGTGGGTTTCCTAGCAAGTAGAGCAGGGGCTATCTCTGACATAGACTCTGAAGTCTGCTTTTCGATTACTCCTCCCTAATAGGGCTGCAGTGCCTGACCTCAGTGGAAGAGGAAGAGTTAAGTACTAATGTAACTTGATGTGATGGGGTACAATGGTATTGGGTGGCTCCTCTTTTCTGAAGAGAAGGGGAGGGGGGATAAGGGGAAAAGGGTGAGAGGGTGGGACCCTGAGGAGGGGAGGGAGGGAGGGAGAGAAGGTGCTATGACGGGGATGTAAAACAAATAAATAAAAAGAAAAAAAAAAAACTCTAGCCAAGAAAGGCACAAATGAAGTAAACATCATAGCCCTGCTTCTTTCCTAGCCCAAGGGGATGGAGTGGCCGGCAAGCAGTCAGCAATGTCCATTTGCAGTAGTGTGCTTGGTTCTCTGGCCAAATCAAAAGAGGTACGGGAAATTATAGCCACAGCAAGGCACAAACAGAAAGGGTTACACTTCACAGTGGGTTTGTACAACCCAGAGATGAGAAATGCCCACAGACCTCAGGGGCAACCAAAGCTGGAGAAATGTGCTCAGTCTCCAACCAGAACCATGCAAGAGAGTGCAAATGCAGCCTGTACCTCAAGAACAAGAGAGCTGACAATGAGCAAGGCTTGTGTATCACCCCCTTCAGTAGACACTAATAGGACACTCTACTAATAAGGAAAGTTCATGGTTCAATAAATACCAATTAATTGAATAATACACAAATAATTTGTGATACTAATTTTACTGAACAAAAAAGCTTTTTTGGTGTTATTTATAGAGCCACCCCTAACAACAACAAAATGTTTTGTGCTTTGCACCTTACACTTTTAAAGGTGTTTTAGGGGCCACAGAGACAGCCCAGCAGGTGAAGGTACTTGCCACCAAATCTAAACACCTCAATTTTATCTCCAGGACCCATTACAGAAGAATAACAGACACCTAAAATGTATCCTCTGATCCCAACATGTCCTCTATGGCACATGTGAACACACACACACACACACACACACACAGAGTTTTTGTTGTTGTTATTGTTGTTGTTTGGTTGGGTTTTTAATCCTTAAAAACTCTTTGGCTAGGATTTGGGAGTCAAAGACCTCAGATGGCTCATCTAAGGTCACGTCAAATTTGGCAAAGGATACCTCGACTCCATTGTGACTTTGTGATAAGACCAGTCTCTAGCGCTCTTTAAAACTCTTTCCTATTCTACTAGAGCCACAACCAAAATAGACAGAGGTGCTCTCACACCCATAGACGAGATGAGATTCTAAAGCTCAGGAGCACAGAACAAGTCGGGACTAAACTCCATTCATAAAAGGAATAAGAAACACTTCCTTGGAGCTGGACTGTTGGCTCGGTAGTTAAGAACACTTGTCTTGTTGTTCTTGCAAAGGACCCAAATTCTATTTTGAGCACCCACATGGAGTCTTGCCACCTCCTCAGGCACCAGGCATGCATGGGATATACAGACATATATGCAGGTCAAACAGTCATGCACAGAAAAAAAATAAAATAAATCTAAGGGAGAAAGAAGAAAGAATGATCTACTTTTTGAAAAGAAAGAAACACTGTCATAACAAGATCAGAGATACTCTGGTGGGTTCCCGGGTGAGGAGAGGATACCAGAAGTAAGGGTGAACATGTCAGAGAAGTGAAATATGCAGCAGGGTGTGAGGGGAACACAGTGCATAGAAGAAGAAGTAATTAATTTTATGTCAGATACAGAAAATATCTAGCTGCTTACATATAGAACTGACTGCAAAACGAAGTGGAAAATGATATTATAGTCAATTTTATGTAGTCAATTATGCAATTTCTTCTAGTATGTGTGTGCATGTGGGTGTGTCTGTGAGTGTATGTTATGACATGTGCAAGTGGAGGTCCAAGGTCAATAGCAAGTGTCTCCCTTGATCACTTTCCATCTTCTACGTGAGGCAGTGACTATCATTGTACCTGAAACTCATCAATTTCTCTAGACTATCCAGTCAATGAGCTGTCTCTCCCCTGCGCACGCACACACACACACACAGCCTAGAGTTACAGGCACATGCTGCCATTGCTGCCATGCCTGGTTTTTTCTTTTCTTTCCTTTCTTTCTTTCTTTCTTTCTTTCTTTCTTTCTTTCTTTCTTTCTTTCTCTCTTTCTTTTTTTTCTTCCATAGGTTCAGGAGATCTAAATTCAGAGTCTCATGTTTGCCTAGTGGGCATTTTACTGACTCAATCATATATCTTCTAATTCTGTTGTTTCTTATGGGTCTGTGCAATACTATTACTTTGAATTCTTAGAGGGAAACTGTGTCTGCTGATCTTGAAGCTTATAAAGCTCGTTTTTAGCAACCCATAGTCTGAAATCAATGTGTGGTTTGAAGAACAAGAGCAGCCTCAAAGAGCCACTTAGAAATGCAGGCTGAGGACCAAGACTAGACATACTAAATCAGAACTCTAACAAGAGCCCCTGAGTCTTCGGGCACCTACAGCTTTAAAACCGTGGTTTACATCATCTCTCCTTAGCTACTCACTCACCCTACAAAGCAATAAGTGAGTACACAAGGTGCCTTTAAGAACCATGAGCAATCTAAATGTTCTATCCCTACCCAATGTTTCCTCCACAATCTGTTCTATATCTCCGTGTCCTGTATCTCCATCATCCTCTACTATAGCATGGCAAAATATCCCATTCTAAACAGCTTCTAATTTTTTTCTGAGGCTTACAACCTAATTAAGTTGGCAGTAAGTAACATTTCATCTGTTTCCAAAGGTTACCTTTAAAGTATGAAGATTGATGCTGTAATGTATGGAGAGAAAATGGGAACTGTCCAGGCAGCCACTGGTATGTCATTTTTTAGTTTTGGAAGCTGCAGGCCCTGCACTTCCTATATAATCAGATATATTTATCCCTCTCAGGTCTCTGAGGTGGTTGAAGAATAGATAGCTAGAGTCTCATAGTTAAATTTTGAGTTGTTTAGTAATCAAGAGGGTGTTCTGGATCTAAGAAGATATTTTTAAAATTATGAGGCAAGTTAGTATGAAAGCTGAGTTAGATACAGAACTTTAAACTCATGGAGATGGTTAGATAGTAGAATGTTAAAGTCAGGTGCCAAATACATATGGACTGGACATTGGGAATGTATGCTAAGCCATATAACTCTTATAATCGTGGCCTATGTATTTCTGTTGTTTTGTATTGTATTTATAGTTATAAGAAAAAGAACCATTATTTGGACTGAAAGGGAGAGCTGTTGGGGGGAAAAATAAATACCTTAAACTAAAAAAAAAAAAAAAAAAAGGGAAAGGGAGGGAAGTGGGGGGGGGGGGGGGGGGGGAGGGGGGAAGGGTGGGACTGGAGGGGGGAGTAGGGAGGGGATTGTGATTGAGATGTAACTTGAAGAAATAAAAAATAAATTATTAAAAAAAAGTATATTTGTAAGTAAAGCAGTATTTGCATATCCTTTAATTTCCAATAATTTCCCTAAGTCACACTTCTCTGAGGATGAATAAGATCCTTTGGTCACCTCATCTGCTACTTGTCCTCACTCTGTCATAATAAGGTCAGTCACAAGGTCAGGACACAGACATGTGTTTCTACCAACAGGGACCCTTTGATGACTTCTGGTCCAAACATTCTCATGTAGGGACCCTTATGATGAGTTCTGCTTCAAACATTCGCATGTTTGCTTCGTCCCAACTTCTTAAATAGAATTGGGATCACTCTTAAGTTTTTGTTTCAGCCTGGACTTCTCGATTGTGAGAGCTGTGTGTGTTCTTCCTTAGTGGAAGCCCTTCGACTTTCTTTCGGTTGACAAAGGACTTTTCCTTCTATTCAGTTCTCACTGTGCAACCAGGACCAATATGGGCAATGTTATGTTTGGGTTCCACTATTCATTCAATAGAGAAGATTAAAAGAAACCTCAAAAAAAAAAACCCTAAATAACTCACAAACTCATGGTCTATGTACATAGAACCAGTGTTCAAATACAAGTCTGTTTAATTTTCCTTAAGATCACTTTTTTCAGTCTCTCCCCCTGTAAGTTGACTAGAATCTGGGAAGGGGGAAAAGAAGAACAGGAAAGGTGAGAGGGAGAAGGAAGAGGAGCCATGACGAGTGAATGATAAACACACACGTGGAAATATCACAGTGAAACACATTTATCTGTACAATTAATATGTGTTAATAGGTGTAATAATTTAAAGAAAAATGTTTCTCAATATGATCATAGGGCTTCTAGCATGTTAACATCCATATAATGTTATAATGTTTCAATGGTACCTGGTTAAATGTGTGCAATCAATCTACTACTCTTGGACATATCATTGGCTTCTGATTTTCATCGCTAGAAATAAATTCTAAAAGCTGAGTTTGAAAGAGTCTAGAGATTTGTTTCCAATACTTGACAGTTACCATCAACAAAATAATCCTGGTCACAGCAGATTACAATGTTAACTTTCCCTAAGGTGGTTGTAAACGTATCCTAGAAAAAAAAAAAAAAAAAAAAAAAAAAAAGTGCGCCGGGCAGTGGTGGCGCACGCCTTTAATCCCAGCACTTGGGAGGCAGAGGCAAGCGGATCTTTGCGAGTTCAAGGCCAGCCTGGTCTACAAAGCGATTCCAGGACAGCCAGAGCTGTTAAACAGAGAAACCCTGTCTCGAAAAACCAAAAAAAAAAGTGCAAAGGAAATTAGGTAAAATCAATTGATCTTATCTGAAAAACCAACTGACAGTGTATGCTGCAGTAATATGCTGGAAGCATCACTGTCAGCTCTGGATCCAGAGACAAAATATTCTAAAGGGATCATGGATGTCTTCATGGCTAGCTTCACTGCTCTTACAGGTGATGAGTCACAGAACCTGGATCACACATGAGGATACTTTCTGACCAAGTGACCACACTAGAGAAGCACAGAACAGAACTGCCACCTAACATGTTAGTTAATATATAAACTGGTGAATTACACTCACCTTGTATTTCAGCCTATAAACATGAAAACATACCCAGCAGTTAGAATCTGCTTAACCTTTATCTAAACTATACTTACACCAACCATTTTTATTATAATTAGCACAACAGCTAACTTCTGTTTCTTCTGCCCCATTCCAACGTGTGCCGCTATCAGCCTAGTAAAGGATTTTGTAGAGCATGAAAAAAAAAAAAAAACCAAAACCAAAACAAAACTGTAGAAGCCTCATGGAGCAGCCAGACTTAGAGGATAATGGCTGTTCTGGATTGGCCAAGAACACTGAAGAGAGACATAAATGTCAGAGGGGTGGCACCATTTAATTTTGCTAAATGAAAATAAAAACATAGGAAAGGGAGACAATAAATTGCAAAACTTGTATTTTGGAAGGAATCTTAGAGGATCTTGAATGGCAGCTCAAAGAGTTGTGGCAAGAAACAGCTATCTTACACAACAGCAAACGGAAATGAGTGTTGGGTCCCATGAAGGATGGGCAGGGTAAGGTAGGTGACAGAAGAGAGAGCATGGAGAAGCAAGAATACAGACCTTCCAGAATGAAAGCTGTAGTGAATCTAAAGGAAGAGTGTGAAGGGTGGTGGAGGAGGGACAGAACTTGCACACTGGGTGACTGTTACAAAGAAAGTTGTCTTTTGCCAGTACTTCCCAGGCAGTTCCCTTCCTGGGTCCTAAATCCTTACCAAAACATACTTTATCACTTTATCACCAGACTATTATCATTAAAGCAATGAAAAAAAAAAAAAACTAAGGCAGAGCTCAATGGTAGTATTCTTGAGACCCTCAGTTTAATTCTTGGGACCAAAAAGAAAAAGAGATAGACATAGGGGGGTAGAAGACAGGAAGGGTAAGGAACAGAAGGAAGAGGAGGGGAGAGGAGAGCAAAAGAGAGGAGGGGAAGGGAAGAAAGGAAGGGGAGGGGAGGGGACAGGATATAGCACTTGTCGGATTGAGATAGAGAATCTACTTGAGATTGACGAGAGCATAACCTATAAAGTGAGTCCTGTCTGAAAAGGAGACAAGGGAAGAGTAAATATGAATATACAGGTCTAGGTATACGCTATTAAATTAAATTTTAAAATGTCAGTTTTTTTAATTCTGGTACCAAGAGCATGACTGAATGAGATATGAGTCAATGACATCAACAGTACATGCTAAAAAGATGATTATATTTTATTTTGTTTCTTTTTGACTAAATGTTTCCCCTAATCTCAGAATGTGGTCCAGGACAACCCAATTTCTGAGCATCTGGCTGCATCCCTGTGATTACGCAGATTCCTGACCCCACCCCACCCCCAGCTTGCTCTAGAAAACCCAATGCAGAAGGCTCTGGCTACGGTCTCTACCTTCTTAGAGAGGTTATCAACAGAGATGAGAGGCTAAACTGACTTGTGGGTTAAATGGAGCTGAGACTATGGAAAGGCTTGCATCTAAACAGACAACTTCTGAGTAACTGGGAAAAAGTAGTAAAAAAAAGCATAACAGGTGTGGACTTATGACCCAGCAACGTCACTTAGAGCCTTCACAGTGAATGAGCATTGTATGTGACACACACTCACATATGAGAAAACTCAAAAGATTGTGCCTATGTAGAGGATCAGGAAAGTGCTGCTGTACTAACCCAAAGGTGGGGAAAACCTAGGAGCATATAGCATGAGAAAGATGGACCCAGCCAACCATGAAGTTGGTAGAGAGGAGCGCATCTTTTCTACTAACAAGGTGCGATTGCCAACAATTCAATGAAGGAAATATCAACTGAACAATGATATGGTACTTCCTCTCTATATTTCCTTGGAGCAATAGGGGACTGTCACGATACACGCTGTTGATGGGTCATGACCCTGGGAAAGAAAGGGAACTGAAATTGGAAGTAATGCCAAAGATCTCAGCTCTGTCTTCTACCATCTTCATGTTAATGAGGTGAATGAAGTTAAGACAAATGTTTTGTCCTTCAAACTTTATTTGAGAATTTTTAAAGTCCTTAGTTTTAAAATATCGATGATTATCTCTTACACCTAAGATCTTATACCAAAGAAAACTTTCTGATAAAATGATTGATTTGGAAAAAATTCAGTAAGGTACTAGTTTAGACCATAAGTTAAATGTTGAATGGTTGAATAACAATAGATGGTAGATAACTGATTAATAGACAGATGATTGATAGATGACAGATAGATAATAAACAATCAAGATGATAGATAATTCATGACATAGATGAATACACAGATAGATGATAGCTATATATGGAAGACAGACAGACAGACAGACAGACAACAGACAGACAGACAGACAGACAGACAGATAGATAGATAGATAGATAGATAGATAGATAGACAGACAGACTAACAGCATATTGACCAAAGAGAACTCCAATCTCCTATTCAGAGACCTCCAGTCTCCAGGAAAGACACCATCTTTACACAGGATTGCCAAGGCAACTCATTTTATTATAGTCATGGGACATCTGCAGCTCAAATGGTGTGGAGATGTGTGTGTGTGTGTGTGTGTGTGTGTGTGTGCCACTGAATTGCCAAAGTGGGAAGATCCTTGCAGATGTCACTTTCAAAGAGTATGAACCAATACCAGGCCACAGGAAACCCAAAAATGAACCTCACGTAAAACCAGAGCATTAGAATTATTCTAAGAACTATTTTCTGAGGCTCCAGAATCAGTAGCAAAAAGTCATTTTCTAAATTATAAATGATCCAGACATGGTAGTACACACCTTTCATTTCAGCACTTGGAAGCAAAGGCAATGGATCTCTGTGAGTTTGAAGTCATCCTGGTTTGCACAGAGAGGTACAGGACAGCCAGGGTTAAGTAGACCCTCAAAAAGAAAGAGAGAGAGAGAGAGAGAGAGAGAGAGAGAGAGAGAGAGAGAAGGAGGAGGAGGAGGAGGAGGAGGAGGAGGAGGAGGAAGGGAGAGAGAGATAAGGGAGGGAGAAATAAATGAAGAACAAAAAAGAGAGAAAGGAAAGAAAGAGAAAGGAGGAAGGAAAGAGAGAAGGAAAAAAGGAAGGAAGGAAAGAGGAAGGAAGGAAGGGAAGAAAGGAAGGAAGGAAGGAAGAAAGAAAGAAAGAAAGAAAGGAAGGAAGGAAGGAAGGAAGGAAGGAAGAAAGAAAGAAAGAAGGAAGGAAAGAAAGAAAGAAAGAAAGAAAGAAAGAAAGAAAGAAAGAAGGAAAGAAATAAAGAAAGAAAGAAAGGGAAATGGTGTACCTTTGTATTAGTTCCAGTTTTAGAGGACAAGGTGGAGCTAATGCAATTTTAATAGCGTTGAGCAGATAATGATTATCAGCAAAATCACCTTCTGCTCCCTCAGGACATCCTCACTGAAGAACGAGATGGTTTATGGTAAAGCAGCATAAGGGAAATTCTAGCACAGGACAGCAAGTAAATACTAACCCACTATGTTGTCCAAGAGCAGAATTCATTCTTTAAGCAAGTCAGGGGCATGTCCAGAACACAAACCGTGTAAGGTAGGAAGTTCTGCTTAGTGCTAAGGTAGCCTTGCACTTGAGTGGCTTTCAGTTACTTTGCAACTATTGTTTTGACTTCTTGATTCAGAAGTTACCCTGTAATGTAAATACTTTTGGGGTTTTGAGGTTTTTTGTTTGTTTGTTGTTTGTTTGGGGGGGTTGTTTTGGGGTTTGGAGGTTTTTTCCCATGTGTTTGAAAGAAATAACTACTAAAATGGGTTTGTAAAAAGATTTCTTGGAGCCCAAAGCTAAGTCCAATCTGTATGACTGAACACGTGAGTCACGCTGGGAAAGGGTGTTTAATGAATAACTTTGCAGTAAAAGGCCTTGAAAACTTCCTCTGAACACTAGATCCCAGCTCCCTGTCTGAAATACGTTAACAGCCTCCAGAAGGTTTTGAGATGCTGCTAAGTGTGTCAGGCCAGCTTCAGAAGCCCTGACATTTCCATTCTGCCACAGGAAAAGGTTCCTCCTTGGTCTCCACCCATCCCCCCACCCAGGCTGTGTTTGGAGATGAAGTGGGCTAGCAGTTCTGCTAGAGAGAAAGATTGATAAAGCCAAGGCATCAGAGTTGTTTCCTATGCATGAAATTGATTAAATGCTTCACTAAATGGCTTATAAATTTGCTTCTCATATTTCTATCACCCACTGAAAAGATTACAGAAACTCCACATATGACCATGTTGTATACAATACCAAATTACAAAAGGTTGTAAAAACTAATGTTTTGTTTAAAGTTTTGAACAGGACCATATGCCTTCAGTGACCTTGAGTAAACTATTTTAATTCAAAACATTTCAAAGACTATAAAGGGGAGAAATATTCAACGACATAACAAACCAGCCTAGCTGGGTAGACTTTGGCTCAGGCTGTTCAGTGTCTTGTTGTCTGCTTAGGACACAGCAATACTCCCCATACAAATGCCTGGGCTTTGAAAGCTGGGAAGCACATGTGGTGTCAACAGGGATATATTTACAAAGGAGATGAAACACAGCCATTGAGACCTCCCAAAAGCTGAATCTGTTCTATTATTTTTAGTTCAGAAGGGCGCATCCTAGGGTGTAGGAGTCCTGGACACACTTGTAGGACCATGTTGAGAAGATGACAAGTATTCACAGAGGTGGGTGGGACTGTTTTATTTGGGGGGGTTTGTTTTGGTTTTAATCTTTACACATCTTTCAGATGTCAATTATATTCCATTCTTTCTTCCACGTGAGAATTCCTTCTAAGGATTATATAACGTTGGGGGCAGGGGCTTAGCCTAGAAGCAATTTACAGGCAAGCAGGTGACCCACAGATGTTACTTGGTAAGCTAACCTTTTGTAACATGGCCTGAAAAATACCTTCACTTCTACAGGAAAAATGATATTCTTACATAATATTTATAGGACATCATGTCCTCAGCAAGAATTAACATTTGGCATTAATGCACAGTTCTGGCAGTAATTTCAAGAGAAGAAGGTTTACAGCCAGTGATGTGGGTAAAACCCCTACTGGTCTGGTGTCTGTGGAATATGCCCAAGCTCCACTATATTCTGACACAGTCAGGACAAGGGCAAAGATGGCCGCCATAGCTAGGGCAGTGAGGCAGAAACTGTCAGTAGAATAAACAGGAAGAAGCTTTTCAGCACCAGGCCCATCCTGAGGCAAGTCAGCTTCCCATTCTAGGCACTCTCAGTGATTTCTCATCTAGTAATCTTACTAGTAAAACCTTTCTTTCTTTCTTTTTACTTTTTTTCTTTCTTTCCTTCCTTCTCTTTCTTTCTTTGTTTCCTTCCTTCTTTCTTCTTTCTTTTTTCTTTTTTCTTTCCTTCCTTCTCTTTCTTTCTTTGTTTCCTTCCTTCCTTCTCTTTC
>CAJQZJ010019163.1:2192825-2209776 GCA_907164525.1 Lophiomys imhausi | reverse complement strand
CTTTGTTTCCTTCCTTCCTTCTCTTTCTTTCTTTGTTTCCTTCCTTCTCTTTCTTTCTTTCTTTCTTTCTTTCTTTCTGTCTGTCTGTCTGTCTCTCTCTTTCTTTCTCTCCATTGACATATGTTTATTACACATGGTACTAACTATAAGGGTATTTTCAAGTATATAGTACACTCTTCTCCTTACTCTTCCCCTCCCTCTACCTTTCCCATTAATTCCTTTTTATTACCCTAGACAATTACATTTCTCCTTAGTATAACATATGCACATGAGTGCACACATGTGTGCACTTCCACATGTTCCTATGATGGAATACAACACATATGTATATGTGTGGGGGGGTTCATAGAACAACCTGGGGTCTCATTGCTCAGACACTGTCCTAAAGGAATGTTTTTTGGTTTCTTGTTTGTTTCTGAGACAGTCTCTCACATGCCTGGAATTTGTCAAGTAGGCTAAGCTAGCTGGTCAGCAAGTTCAAGGATCCTTCTGTCTCCATCTTCCCGGGACTTGGAATGTAAGCATGTGTCCCCATACCTAGTTATTTTTTTTAATGTGGCTTCTAAGGATTGAACTCACATCCTTCTGCTTCAAGGGTAGCATATTACCAACTGAGCTGCTCCATCAGCCCCTTACTTTACTTTCCTGTCATATATGCAATATGGTTTTTATGTAACTATAGACAATCTAGGATCCACAAATGGGAGAAAACACACCACACTTTTCTCCTTTTTCTGTTTTCATTTTCCTTTTTTAAACAAGTATCTATTCTGGGAAATATGCCAACAATTCAGGGATGATTTAAGCAGACCATCAATAGCTACACAACTTCTTTAACTCTTTGGTGATGGTTACATGACCCTTCTTGTTGGCATGAAGCCATCACTTAAGCAATCCTGATGTCATATGGGGAGGGTTTAGTGAATTATGATACTGATGTCCTTTTCTGTACAATAAATAGGCCAAGCGTCTGCCCATGGATATTTGCCATCTTAAGGATTTGAACTCACGACATCTGAAAGTTGATCCTGGCATATTTATTTTACAGGCCTCTCTTTGAAAGGGGTTTTGATGACCAAGTCCTGTGGCTGCCACCTCCCCAGCAGAGGACACAGAGCAGTGTGTTCAAGACCTCGGAAAGCTTCTGCATGCAAACAGTCCTGTTTATCTTACTTTGACCCCAGATACTTTTAAATTTTTGTATTAAAGCCTGACACCAAGCAAGTGTGCTTTGAAATGCTCTTTGTGGAATATGAACACCAAAGGGCCCATGTCATACACTAGTTCTCTTCTTATGAAAGTCTAGTCCACTCTGAGCTTCCTTTTCAGAAAGATTCTTGATCAAAATATAAGAAGTCAGTGACTCCTCCATAAGTAGGTAGTTGTCACCCCTTCTCCTGAGGACAAAAATGCTGCCCTTGAGCTGCAGCATTCTCTCCCCTCGCTAAGGCATGTTGTGTGTTCTGCAGCTACTAAGATGAAAACAGTAGACACCACCACTCCCCGTGCACTTTACTACACAAAAGCCTGTGCCCTTCAGACTCAGCACTGAGTGTTTAAATGAACATTAGATAGACATCAAACAAATCATCCATATTTGTTGATTTTTCCTACGACTTCCTTTTCATTAAGGTTATTAATGAGTCCAGTGAGACAATTCAGCAGGTAAAGGCACTTGCCACCAAGATTGACAACAACATGAGTTCAATCCCTGAGCCCACATGGTAGAAAGTGGCTGACTCCTAAAAGTAATTCTCTGACCTCTGTAAGCACATTATGGCACACAGCATGCAAAAAGACACACACACACACACACACACACACACACACACAAAATGCTTAAAAAATAAATATAATTTACAAATGCACTCTCTTCTACTTCAAATGATAGACAAAAATCTTTTCTTCCTTTTCTGCAATGGAAATCATTCATATTGGGCTCAATCAGGAAAACCTAGCTGCGAGGGAAGTAGTTCCGTTGGTAGAACCCTTGCCTCACAGGCCCAAGGGGTTGCATTTCCTTCCTGGCACAGCATAAACTGGCTGTGGTAGCACTCATCTGTAAACCCCAACAGTTGGAAGGTGAAGGTAGAAGGTTCAGAAGTTCAAGGGTGTCGCTAGCAATATAGCAGTTGATTCCAGATGTACTTGGGATACTTATGCTCCCCTCTAGAAAAACAAAAACCTCTAGCTATATACAGTGAGTGCCATTAGTGATTTTAAGATAATCTTGGATCTGCCCTAAGTAAATCGTTTGCAAATTTCAGCATACTAATGAGTACAAGCAAAAATTGCCCATCTTCTGGGGGCAGGCCTCAGCGATGACCAAGGACAGTGCTATGTGTAGGGTACAGGCATCTATTCTACAGCCTTGGGTCTCAAGATATCAAGTATACAGAAATGGCCTATAATCTCTTTCAGTACTTTCAGAGAGGGCCTTAAAACCTGCATTTCTAGTAAGCTCTCAGATGACACTCTTCATTTCCGGTCAAGGGACAACCCTGAGAAGATATACTGTAGAATAATTCATTATCTGACAGACCACAAGATCATAGCTAATCCCAGGACTGGGGAAACAACTCAATTGGTAAATTTCTTGCCTCGAACACATGAGGACCTGAGTTTGGATGCCCAGCACCCACAGAAAAGCCCTGTGTGCTAGGACACTAGCAACTCAAAGCAGGCATAAAAGATGGAAAGAGGTGGTCCCCCAGAGAGTGCTAGCCAGCCAGCCTAGCTGTAAAGGGGAACTCCAGATTCCATGACAGCTCTGTCTCAAAAAAATAAAGTGGAAGGCCAGGGAGCAGTGGTTCATAACCTTCCTAATGCTGCAACCCTTTAATACAGTTTCTCATGTTGTGGTGATTCCCAACCATAGAAGTATTTCATTGCTACTTTATAACTGGACTTTTGTTACTATTGTTAATTATAATGTAAATATCTGTGTTTTCCAGTGAAAGGGTCATTCAACCCCCAAAGGGGTCATAACTCACAACTTGAGAACCATTGCCCTAGAGGAAGCTGTATAACATCCACCACTGACTGCCTTACACAAGTACAACTGCATACACAAACATATATTCCACATACCATACACACATACTATAAACAACACCCCCTGCTCCCACACACACCCAGGTGGAATCCGTAAGAGGGACATGCAATCATGTGGCCATTCAGTCAACTCCTGGAATGACTCAGGTCATCAAGATTTGAACTCCAAGGCTTGGACCCTGCCTGTCTCTGAGAAGAGGGACTCTCCGTTCTAGGGGCACCTTCAAAGCATGAGGAGTCTGAAGATACGTGAGTCCCTCCTCCAAATAACTTGTCTGGTAATTGGCATATTGATTGCTAGTGTCATCGAGTTTTAGTATACATAAACCCCTCGCCCTATTACACAGGCCTCAACAATCCAAAAAGTCATTGTTTATTCATCGGGACTTCCAAACTGGCTCTTGTCAGCTCCTGCTTGAGAGCCTGCTGATAAAAATCAGCAGATGATTGGACGCACGCATTCTTAACATGAGTGGCCCGTGACATCTGGGAGGCCAGCCCCAAAAGCCTGATGCTGAACAACACTTTCTTTTCTCCCCCTTATCTAGCCCAGATGATTTTGAGATCTTTTTTTATTAACTCATTAGTGACTGAAGATGTCATTAGAATTGATGGGAAGTTTTTCTTTTCTTTTCTAAGTGAGAATAAATGTAGCATTAGCTGGGAGATCGGGAACCGGTTCAATAATGAAATGGTGAAGACACACCAAATGGAGAGACTTCATTTATTAAAATCTGAGCTCTCGCTAATGATTGCTGGGGTTGAAAAATCTACACACAGAGATAGTAACTCACTTCGGAAATAAGTTGGGGGAGAATGGGGCAATTTGAGCAAGGAATTCATAAAATTCAACACATAGTTCTCTCCAGTTATGGGCCCAATCATCCCAAATGACCAGTGAAATAAAAAGAGAATTCAGAGCAAGACTCCTAAAGCCTCTCAATGTTTCTTAACCTATACTGTCATTAAACCAGATCTTGTTTCTGCGTGCCTTTAATTTTCACATCTGCAGGACCACTTTTAAAAATTGAATTAGAACTTTTGAAAGCAATTAAATTGCAACCACCTTATGCTTTCCCATATACTCTTGGGCTTTTCTTTTCAGTCTGGATTGTGTGGCCAATTAATGGACTATCTCAAAGAAGCACTAATCGTTTTGAGAAGTTGGGACTATAAAAAGCAGAAGACTTTTCATTATAACTGACTTGACTGAGAATAAGCTAGAGAAGAAATGTCCAATAATTATGACAACTTGTTCAGATGTTCCAGTACACACTCACACACAGAAGAACCCTAGCCAGTTACATAAGGTGCTGTTCATTGACTCGGACTCTTTGAAGTTCAAATTGAGTTGATTCCTCTTCCGGGTTCAGCCTCTGGCGTGTCAGAAGGCAGCTCAGAGAGTGGGTTTACACTGATTTTTATCAGCTCAGATAATTCACTTGGCAAAGGAGACATCTATTACTAGATGTGTTTCATATGTTACTAAGTGTTTACTAAATTTCACTTTTGTCAAAACACATTGTGAATTAACAGAGCCTTATAATACACAGAGAAGCATTCCCTGGAAGAAGAAAAAAAAAAGGATTGAGCTCTTCAAAGATTATTACCCACAGAAACTGAAGTCAATAAACTGTGATCAAGATTTAAATATGTTTTAGGCCAAATTTTATTCTTTTTGTTATTACTATTTTGAAACAAAGTGCCCCACTGTGCAGCCCTGGCTGTCCTGGAACTCACTCTGTAGACCAGGCTGGCCTCGAATTCACAGAGATCCACCTGCCTCTGCCTCCCAAGTGCTGGGATTAAAGGCGTGCGCCACCACACATGGCCAAATTTCAGTGTTCAATCGAGTGACTTTGTCTTTCTGCATTTATTTGCCTGGGAGAGGATTTTATTCACCACATGATATGCTAAGCAGAGTAAGTAGTATTCAGAGATTAATTGCGCTTGATAGTTTCATCATTAAATGCACTAATATTGATAGTAAGCCTGTTCTTTCCTCTTCAGTTCACAATACTGCACACTCCAGTGAAACCTCGTGGGGGAAAATAAGAGTTAAAATCCAGATGTTTGTGAGATCCAGATGTATGATGTCAAGTAAACAAAACACCAAGATTTTTCTAAACTATTTTTTTTTCTTTTTCATCCAGATGTTTGGTGTCATAGTCTGTTTTGTTACAACCAACTTTAAAAAGAAATCCTTTGTCAATATTTGAATTCCTTCTTCACAAAATTATCTCTAAAAACTTTATTGAATTCATTCATGGAGAAAACTCAAGGCAATATTTTCTTTTCTGTCAATCCTCGTCCATGTGTATACGTGTGTGCATGTTCATGTGTGTAAATGTGGGTATATGTGTGTCCTGGTATGTGTATAGAGGTCAGAGAACCACCTCACTGAAAACAAAGTCTCTTGTTGGTTATCTCTCTGTGTGCCAGCCTGGCCAACCTTGAGTTTCTATGGCTTCCCTATCTCAGCCTCCTGTTTTATATAGTAGAAGCTCTGGAATTACAGACACATGATACCATATCCAGCTTTACATGGGTTCTGGGGATCCAAATTCAAGTCCTCATACTTAAATGGCAAGCACTTAAACTACTAAGCCATCACCTAAAGGAGCAGAGCTATCTTCTGTGGAAACAAAAATGCAATATTCAGTAGTCTTACAACATACAGGGACCAACCAGAAGGCACCAGTGTCTATATTTGAAAACATTGCATATCTGTATTTTTACATTTTTATTTACTTTATTTCACGTGGATGAGTGTTTTTCCTGCCTTTATGTATATGTACTGCATGCATGCCTAATGCCCAAAGATGTCAGGGAGGACATCAGATCTCCTGGCAATGGAGTTACATACGGTTATGAGCCACCATATGGTGCTGAGAACCAAAGACATGTGCTGTGCAAGAACAAGTGCTCGAAACTGCTGAGCCAGCTCTCAAGCCCCTATATCTGTCTTTTTTTTTTTAAGTGAAAGATAATTCAGTTTACATGATTGAAATGATAACTTGATTTTAATTGGGGTGCCTGGGCCAATTTGTACTGTCATAAGTAGCTTTGGAGAGTCAACAAGCGCTTACATGTCATTGGTGGTCATCTTTTCAATGGACTCCTTTCCCCAACATACATTCCCTTGGATCTTCATAGCTGTGGATTCTGCATCTGCAGATTCTATAAACTATGGGTAGAAAAAAATCTAAAAAATAAACCTGTGTCTGTATTGAATGTGTAATGAATGTTTTTTTTTCTTGTCATTTGTTCCTAAACAATAGAGTCTAACATTATAGTTGGTATGATAAGTCAGCTAGTGATCATATAACGTATACAGGAGGTTGTGTCCAGATTATATGAAAATATTAGACTTTCATTCAAGAGACTTGGGTACTTGCAGATTTTTATATCGGGGCTGCGGAGGGGGTGAAGTAACTGGAAGAAGTTCCCTGTAGATACAGATTATGAAGGACAGCCACTCTTGTAAAGAGTGATTTCTGCTCTGTGATTCTGGGTACAATAAAGTGTACTCATCTAAGAATCTACAGACTCATCGATAGACCCAACATTTACATTTTCTTGACTCATTCATTTTACCTCTAAGTCTGAGTGTTTCTCATCTTTGAAATGGAAATAGAACTGACTGGAGTGCATGATGAAGCATTTGAACTTAACACACTGAAACTCTAGGTTTGACTTGAAGCACCCCCCCCATCCCAAAGGAGAAGGTAATCACAAGCCTGCTTCAAGGTGATTCAAGAATCTTATGAAAAAACTTAGAATGGCCAAGATTCCTTATCAATATAAAATTATCATTGTCATAATGGTTTATTGTCTATCACATTATTTACTATGAATACAGGATCTAAGGCAGCATAGGAGAGAAAGGAACACTGAAAGGACCTGCATAACTGTTTACTACACATAAATTGTATAGACTGATGTCTATAATCACAGGCTAGGCAAAACAAGACTGGACCTGAGCTCCCCTGAGTTTCTCTGTGCTTCGCTTAGCTGAACCCCAAGAGATAGCTCTTGCACCTCAGTCTTCTATGGTGACTAAACAGACTAAATCACAACTGCCATGATGTCCCTGATTACAGCAGGGCACTCTGCCAGCCTGGGACCATGTCCTTGGCCAATCAGTGGACTTGAGGTTCATAACCTCACACACTTTTCCCCCACCCAGCCTTCCTTCTAAGGCAGCTCAGGCCTTGGTAGCCGTTGTATAGCTGCAGGATGGCTCAACCATCCTCTTGGTGTCAGTCATGGGAGAGTGCTTCCATGTTTTTATTTTGCAGTTAATAAGTTGTCATCAATGATCAAGCAGCCTTTCTCTTCCGCTACAGAAAAAAGCCTCTGGGGAGGAGATAAGCTTAGATATGAGTCAAACACTAAGAGCTATAAACTCTGTCAAACACTTTAACCTTAAGCTTTGCTGTCCTGCGTCCAAACTTTTTAGAAGCATCTTCAAAATTTTTGAGTCATACCATTAAGATACAAAGGTCTGTGAGCTGCAGAAAAAGAAACAAAAAGGATGCACCTTAGTTCCTTTCAAATTTCTGTTTGTGAAACTGTTGAAGTAAAAAAAGGGTTTTGTTTTGTTTTGTTTTGTTTTCAAAACAAAAACAAAAACAAAAAACTCACGCATTGGGAAATCTCACGCATTGGAAAATTTCTTCCAAAGTTTAGCCCAGCCTTCTTCTCTATACTACAACTACGATGAAGATGAAGAATAATCAAGTTTTAGTTCTCCAACTTTGAAGTCGCAAATCTCTCATTAGCATGTTACTATATTTGAACACTTGCTTCAAAGTGCCAGAAATCAATACAAAAGGAAACAGTAATAATAAGGGAAGATTTCAAGTGTGCCATAATAGGGAAAGGTGTATGAGCTGCAGAAAGAACTGTACAGAAGCTCATGACAAGTCATGACAAATGGGTCCTTATAAAACTCATGTTTAGGCAGCACCAGGCCGGGGATAATGCCATTCGTCATGGCAACACTAGGCCGCTAATGAGCCCTCATTGCATATTCATGGATATGGCAGTTCTCCCCCTCCCACCCTGAACTAGTGCCTGGAAATATCTCTACCTCTAACAGAAGCTGAGCTTCGGCCTTCTTAGGCTTCTTCTTTTCTTTCTTTGTTTTATTATTATTATTATTATTATTATTTGTTAGGTTGCAGCAATTACACAGTGAAAGTGCTGCCCAAGATTGATTGCTCTGATCTGTAGCTCAATTGTAAATTAGAATACACATCCCCCCAGGGACACACGGCCCCTATTTGTGATTAAGAAAAAAGCCCCATAATAGACTAATAGCCAAAGTTCTCTCTCTCTTTTACTTTCAGGCAATTAGCTTGATGAAATGGCCTCTTTTTGTATACCCTGGAAGTGTAAACCGATATCATAATGAAGTATATGATGTTTATTCTATTATTTTCACCTTGCCGGGTATGCAAGAATGCATAAGTAATGGCTGCTTTGTCTAGTACATTTACTGATTCACAAGTAAACTATTTCTTAAAGATACAGTGTATGCTTTCTGAGCCTGAGTTAAGCAACCCCTGTGCATTAACCTCCATGCAAAGGACTTTTTTTAGTTTGATTTCTGTTGCAGTGATAAATACATTGACAAAAAGTAACTTAGGGATGGAAAGAGTTTATGGGACTTACAACTCCCAGTTGCAGTCCATCACTCAGAGGAAGTTAGGGCAAGAATGCAAAGCTTCTAGTCAGGCACACAGCATCTACATTCAAAAGCAAACTAAAGGCACCCAGGCTGCCTGCTTGCTTGCTTTTTCCTGTCTTAGGCAGTTCAGAATCCCTTTGCCTAGGGAATGGTGCCACCCACAATGGATTAGTCTTCCTACACCAATTAACAATCAAGTCGGTTCCTCCTCACAGGCTAATTTAATTAAGATAATTCCTCAACCGGGCTCTCCATTCAGGTGATTTCAAATTGTGGCAAGTTGGCTCCATTGAAGTAATCATCTTACCGTTCAAGATGAGGAAACTCCCCAGGTGCTGTAGTGAGGAGGACTCTGACATGGAAGTGGCACCTGCTCACTGGGGCTACTATGAGTGAATGCACACCACCTAAACAGACAGACATGGCATCACTCAGACTAGTGAAATCACCAGGCATCAAGAGGTGACCGTGCCCAGCAAGTTACCAGTGGACTGTGTTGTGCCTTCACCTCCCTAGTTAGCTGTGGGACACCTCTGTGGCCTCTAATCTTGCATGAATAAAATACTTCCTATGCAGTACTTGTGCAGTTGTATGTTTTTAGTAGATTATACTTCTCCCATCTCAAAAGAAGTCTTGTTTCTTTTAAAATCCAAAACTGTTCTCCAAGCTTCTCATAGCAAGAAAACATTGTTCGGCTTCCTATCTGCAGCAGGAAGTAGAACTTTCAAGGAGACAGCAAACCAATCAGTTCCTTGTAGTAGAGCATGCCCAAGACCATTTGGAGTCTTCTTTGTATGCAATCCTTTCCTGTCTCTTTTTCTTTTTGAGGAGATTATAAAGATTAAAGAAGGAAAAAGAACATTTCCTTACTGGGTGTGGTGGCACATCCCTTTCCCTGAGCCCTGTGGCAGAAGTAAGTAGATCTCTGTGAGTTCAAGGCCATCCTGGTCTGATAATCTCTAAAAACAGGAAAATAAAATAAAATATGCCCCAAAGAGATAGATAGAAAAAAAGGAATGAAGGAAGGAACAAACAAACGAATAAACAAGTGAATGAATGAAGAAAAAAGAAAGGAAAGGAAAAGAAAAATAATAAATGAAGGAAAAAAGGAAAAAAAAATCTGTCTTGGTCTCAGTAGTTTAGATTTATGATGAGTCTGTATTTCAAACATACATTTCAGTTCCCCGTCAGTCAGCAGTGACCCAGTTTAAATTACTGTACTGGTGTTATAGGCAAAAAAAATCTAATCGTTGTCTTCACAATATGAATCCTGTTTGAACTTTTAGGGAATTAAAATGACCTCAACAACTTTAATACTGAAATCTATGCACATTATTAGATTTTCTGTTTTCTGAGAGCAATTGTTTGGGTCTCTTTTTTTTAACTTTTCATATCCATTTTTTACACAGAGTCTGGCTAAATACAGAGTCTAGCTGTTTAGGTACTTCCTACTTACCTAAGGCTAGCCTCAGATTTGCTGTAATCCTCCTAGATCAGCTCTGTTTGATTTGTTTGTTTGTATGTTTGCTTGTTTGTTAGACAGAGAGTTACTATGCAACTTCTAATCTTCCTGCCTTTGGATCTGGAGTAGCTGGACTTACAGGCCTGCATTACCAAGCCTGACTAACAATTTTGTTATTAGTTCAAAGGTAAGAATAGCAAACTGAAATTCACAAAGGTGATGTGACATGCCCAAAGCCAACACTAGTAAGTGGAAAGGCAAGCCTTTCAGGTTCCAAACTTCCAAATCTTAGCAGACTGGTATTTTCTGCTACCTCTCTCCTAGCTAGATGTTCCCCAGCTGCAGGACTATACAGCTCTCTGTCCTAATGCATCTAGTGGCCCTAATCTGTATGTGCACAATATTAACAAATGAGGTTAAGATGTACATAATGTACATGAAAATACACACACAAGTGCACACATGCATGTGAACACATATACACATGTATACACACACAGAGAAATACTTCAATAAAAACTAGAAAACCACAAGTCCTGCTCTATTATTACCTATATTTATATTTCAGATAGATAATTTATGGTATGTTCTAAAAAGACACTTAGACTGGGTGCACCTCAGCTACAGAACTGAAGCTGTTATATAGTCAATTAGTATTGGAGAATCGTGGGGATGATCACTCTTTTCATAATTCAGGAATTGGATGCTCCAAGAATTGTGAATCTGGGCTGGAGAGGTGGCTCAGAGGTTAAGAGCACTGGCTGTTCTTCCCAAGGTCCTGAGTTCAATTCCCAGCAACCACATGGTGGCTCACAGCCATCTACATTGAGATCTGCCTGGGCATATATGTAGAGCAAATACTGTATCATAATAAATAAATAAATAACTAAATAACTAACTAAATAAATAAATAAATGTTAAAAAAAAAAGAATTGTGAATCTGCCTCACCAAACCACAAGGACGTTTCTTCATCTATGTTCATAGCAGCCTTATTTGTAATAGCTAGAAACTGGAAACAACCCAGATATCCCTCAACTGAGGAATGGATAAAAAATAAAAAATAAAAAAACTGTGGTACATCTACACAATGCAATACTACTCAGTCATCAGAAACAACGAAATCATGCAATTTGCAGCCAAATGGATAGAAATAGAGAAGCTCATTCTGAGTGAGCGAGCTAACCCAGACTCAGAAGGATGCACATGGCATCTATTCACTTATAATTGGATTTTTGCCATTTGGTACAGGATAACTATACTACAACCAATGCACCAAAGGGAACAGGAACATAGATTTTTGCTACCTGTCAATGAGACACTTTGCCCTAGTGGGGCTGCCTTGTATGGCCTCCAGTATATGAGGAGACTCTTGGCCCTCATATGACTGCTGAACTGGGGCAGGGGACTGTTATGTAGAGACACTCCACTCTGGAGGAGTGGGATGGAAGGGATAGGGGCTAGAGGGTGGGAGGGCGGGACTGGGAAAGGTTGAAAGAGGGTACTGTGATGGAGATGTAACCTGAAGTAATAAATAAACATAAAAAAATGTGAATCTGTGTGGGCAGAAACCTGACTGAGTCTTTTCATCAAACAATTCTGTTAGTCTTTGCATATATTTCCTCTGTTGCACTCAGTGTCCCATATTTTCCTCTAAGTGACTCAGTCCTGGTCACCAATGAAGTCAGCTTAAGATCTCTTGTCAGAGATGTCTCCTTATCCTTGTCCCAACTACCTCCTTGATTTTTATCATCTCCATATATATAATATATATATATATACATCCTTCATTTCATCAATGGCCTTTCCTTTCCTGAAATCCTGAAGACATGATTTAGACCTGGAATCCAACACATACATATTTTTCAAGGATATGTTGGACCTGTCTGCTTCAGTGGCCCTCCCACATCCAGGGCTGCCAACGTGCCAGGTAGCCATGCTTAGCAAAGCATCAGTGCAGTATTGCTGAAAAAGGAGTGGCCGCTGCTTCAACAAGAGTCAGGCGCTCAGTAAATGGTTGTATCCATTTTGGAAGGGTCTTGAGTTGGTAATGGTATGAAATAATACATCCAAAGCAGAAGCCACTAGAGTAAAAGCAAAATCAACACAATCATGAGTCACTAAGAGAAGCTACAGCCGCCTGAACAAATGAGAGAAAACCCCAGAGATGAGTCTGCAACAAATGAGCCCAGAAGAGTACATAAATATTTCCTGAGATCAGATGAAACCTTATCGTACAGTGACAATGAGGCATGCTTCTTTAGATTTTTCATTGATTCCTTCAACTGTGTATTGTAGCTGCTCTAGTTCACACTAGAAATAGCAGGGCACACCAGAGTCTGCTCTTTGGAAGTCGTGGCCTGTATGCTCACACAGTAAGTTCACAGTCAGATTCTATTCTTGGCAATGACACAGTACACTAGACTGACAGTTCTCAACCTTCCTAGTGCTGGGACCCTTCAATACAGTTCTTCACGTTGTGGTGACCCCCATCCAAAAAGACATTTTTGTTGCTACATTGTAACTGCAATGTTGCTACTGTTATGAACCATAATGTAAATATCTGTGTTTTCTGCCCTGTGAAAGGGTCATTTGACATGCCCCCACAAAGGAGTCATAACCCACAGGTTGAGAATAGTTAAAAGAGATGGAGCCTAAGATTTCATAACTACTCTTTCTCCATATCTTTACAAACTCACCTTGAGCACATGGCATGCCCTTCAGTCACTTTGCTGCAGCCTTTAATCTGACTAGGAGCCGCCTGCTCAGAACCACGGCTTCCTATCAGAGTGTGTGGCTGACATTGCTTGTTCACAATCCTGACCCCTGCACTGCTCTCGGCAGTGAATCCACAGGGAAATGGGAAAAGAAGAAGAAAGGAAAGTAGTCCTGGTCTCATATTCCCCATTCGATCCTTGGTGCCTGATGCAGTGCCAAGCACCTCTAGGTGCTTGTGGGTTTAATTTGTTGTGTGTATTTTAATTGTGGCTTTTTTCCTATCACTCCCCGTGAGTTCCTGGAGGGAAATATCCCAGTTTCCACCCTTGTATCTCTCTATCAAAGGGGTTGCTTCACAACCAGACCTGTGATATAAGTCTGGTAAGTTTATTGAAATAACAAAACATAAAAGATCTTCACTAATATGACCAGCTCTGCCTCATTAGCCCACCACAAGATGCATAAAACCACATCACTGGAAAATCCTGCACACTGCCAATATTCACTGTTGAGAGATGCTCTTCATGTTGGTGCATGGAATCTAGGACATCTCAAGCACAAGGCTCTGAATCTGATTCACACTATCAGTATTAATAAACCAATAATTAAAAATAGTATTGTGTATCATATGTGTATTCATATGTGTGACGTGTGTGTGTGTGTGTGTGTGTGTGTGTGTGTGTGTGTATGAAAGTCAGGGAGGTCAGTCTTGGGTGTTGGTCCTTACTTCCCATCTTATTTAAGACAAGGTCCCTTTTTGTTCACCTCTGAGTACACCAGGCTAGCTCACCCATGAGCTTCAAAGAGTTCTCCCCATCCCATCTCATTGTCAGAGCACTGGGATTACAAATGAGATGCTATGACCAGACTCATGTGAGTCTCAGGGATCCAAACTGAGTTCCTCACATTTGCTATCTTCAGGCATTGTACCCACTGAGCCATTTTGTTGACCTCAAACAAGCAATATTTAGACTTACATAGTCATGTGTTATATTCTATGTAGAAAGGCAGGGCTAGATTCGGGCCACCATTCTTTGTGTCTAGCCTAGTTGGCATTTAAGATATGCTAGAAGAAGGAGGAGAAACATTATTCAAGCATATCCTTAAAATAATTATTCTATTGACAAAGTGCCAATGGTCGTGATTTTCTCATTGCCTACTCTCCTAATCCAGGTCAACAATAAGCAAGTCTGCTCCCTTCTGTAGATTTAAGGCTTTGGAAGACAAGAAACAATTATAAACTACAGGAATCAGGTAACAAAATCTTTATAGAGAAAACAAGAAACACCCAAAACAAACAAACAGAAACCACTTTACAGTAAGTCAGACTGCCTTTAAATTTCTTTCTATCAAGTCCTATCCTTTACAAAATAATGTTAATTTCTAAACGTAGACCTTTTAAATAAACAAGGAGATGATTAGGGCTGTAGCTGAATGGCTGTGCATGTGTCCAGAATGCTTAAGGCCCTGGGTTTACTGCTCAGGACAAGGGTAAGAATAATAAATTTAAAATAAAGTTGATGTCCACAGCCTAACAGTTTCACTGGGGTTTTTAATCAATTATTCAAACGCTTTCTATTGGCTACTTGGATAGCTCTGTGGGTCATCACTTTAAAATTGGGAAGTCTAGTTTGGCAGTTTTTTTCATTATCTGGGAGATCTGACAACCACCAACCAGACATCCCTATGCATGATTTCAGTATGGTTTAACCTACTTAAACATGGACATTCAATAGGGATGCCTTTGCCTCAAAGTCTACAGTTTCCAATAGTACTCAGTTAATAATAAGCCTCTGTCTTTAATGGGATGAAAGCTCAAAAAAACAAACAAAACCTCTAACCATCATAAACATAAAGTTACATTCAAAGCCACATAGTATTCCTCTATTTTCATCTCTGAAACCTGTGAACTCTTTGGTAGGTATACCAATGGTGTGTGTGCTCAGATTCCCCAGGTTTGGGACAACCTATGCAAATTAGGCTCAGCTCAAAGTATGGCAGGGTAGTTTCACCGCAGAGACACCAGCGTGGCCCAAAGACACTGCAAAAAGTAGCCTGAAAACAGAATCTCCGTGCTCCCGGAAGGACTCATCAGGGGTGGGCATCAAGTCTTACATCCTCTGCCTGACATCCGTGAGCTCTAAATGCAAAGATGCTCCTGCTACTTGGTTTATTGATTGACTGAATCAAAGAAGTAACTACAGTCACCTCTGGTTCTATCTGAGCTGAGAGATTCCATCCACACATCTTTTTGTGCAGCAGGAATAAAGCTTTATTCCAAAGAAAACCTGCTTTAAAGTATCTCCAAAGAGATAAAATGCCTTCACACTATTTCAGCTCTTTAACACATGCTATGGGCCAAGTCTTGCAATTAGAATCAGTCATGCTAAGTGCTCCAGTCACATGACGTTAATAGATCACTTTATAATGTGAGCAGTTTTTAAAAGTCATATTTAATTTTCCATTATCACTGTACTGAATGCTGGTTGTATCTGTCTTTCCAGTATGGATTCTGAAGCCTAGCAAAGGGACAGACTGCTGCTGGTTGATATATCACTCAATGCTGGCTTTAATACTCACAGACTTGAATTGGGACCCTAAAGTATTCTTTGTTGTTGAGATTACTTTGATTTCCAGACCAAATGATGAGGGTTTTTTCTCTCTCTCTTTTTTGTCATAATTATTTTAGTTTGAAAATATGGAGAATAGGGCAAAAAGAAAAATCACAGCAGCATGTATCTTCCCCTTCTTGCATGTGCATGAGCACATGAGTATGTGGTTTTAAGAAAATGAAATGAACCAGAAAATAAGCCCTTAACAGTAACCCAAGAAATAAAACAAAATCATTTACAACACATGGGATTGTTTCAGGATATGTTGAGATTACACAGTTTAAGGGAACTATCCTGAATGTGGAAGCAATTATAAGGAAATTCATGACTCATTAGCAAACATTCCATATTGTGTTTCTCATTTCTGGGTCAATGTTACTTGTAAATATAGACTTAAGATCTAGCTGTTTCCTTGACTTCAGTACTAGATTGTAGATAGTTGGGCCATACAAGACAGAAAGCAAAAGGCAAGGTTTCTGAGTTCTTTATGCTTCATATATACATAATTCTCTCCTTAAGGTAAGTAAGGAAAAAAGAACTTTAAAAACGTATCAGTAAGCATTGAGTCAGAGATAGAGGAGTCGTCTGTAAATGTAAAGTAAGAATTACACAGTGCAAATGTGTATTGGTTTATGTCTGTGGGGATTTTGTGTGCGCCCTGCTTAGTATGCAAAATGGCTGGTGAACTCAAGTACCCAATACTGTATGTAATGGGATCCAGATGTCTAACAGAGAGAGAAAAATATTTTATAGCAATAAATGTGACATTGACTCCTAAAAGCTTTGCTCTTTCAAAATGACTTCCCAGTCTTTTCTTTATATTTCAAAATAGTTTCAAGTAGATTGTTTAAGGAAATTATTTTCATATTTTGAAACAAAAAATATTTAACTTGCCACTAACTTCCAAACTCCATGCCTAAGGAGGAATGATCTGGAAAAAAATAATTTTGAAATTTATTCATATACCAAAGCACTGGGCTCAACAAGCTATTTATAACTCACACACACACATACATATATATATATGTATATGTACATATACATATGCAAATGAAACATAATTCCTCCTGTGTAGGGGTTAGATAAATTAGATTTAGAAAATATATAGGAGTTTCTGATACTGTCTCTTAATTCGGGGCCTGAAGAGCATTATCAGCATGAAGTCAGGAAAAACAGGAAAGACTTAATAGACTGAAAAACAAGGTTGAAGTCAGGAAAAACAGGAAAGACTCAATAGACTTGAAGAAACAAAGTATCTGGCCTGACATTGTTTTCAGCTGCTAAGTGGGCGGAGCCCAAATTAAGCTGAAACAGAGTTCCTCCTATTTAAGGACAGTGTATGGAGCCCAGAAGAAGAAGAGGCCTCTGATGCTAGAGAGCTCCAAGAGTCCTGCTGAAAAAAGGGCTGGCCA